>NW_021024878.1:136717-199126 GCF_004153795.1 Camellia sinensis | reverse complement strand
TTCAACTTTTTAGTCAAAAAAGACAAAAAGTACACTTATTTAGAACACCCCAAACAACCCCTAATTTCTTATCAAATACTTTAAGAATACTCATTAATAAAACTCTTAATTTTAAAGTAAAGATTCGAAATATATTTTTTTTATTCCGTAACGATTTTGTAAATTAGTTGCGTTTGCTTCGAAAAATTCTGTCCGTGTGTCTGCATTATTCAAGCCAACTCTTCGGTAGCATGTGTACGGCATGTGCAGCTTTCCTCATTTTTGTGATATATATGTATTTGTGATAGATATGTTATGGATCACAATTTTAGAATATAAAAATGATTGAGTGTTTTAAAAAGATAGTTTTAGAGAAGTTTTAAATGGGTGGAATTCACTTCCAACATGATGCGTGTGCATGTGTATTTGTTTGTTTGTTTTTTTTCCTTATCACATGTGTAAAGCTCTCTTTAGAGCTCAAATATTAGAGTTATGTATCATTACTCTTTAGATTAATATATTTATTTATAATAATGTGATAAGAAAGCTGGTATTATTGTGGCTTAAATTAAAAAGTTTTTTTTAAGATTTTTAAATATTTTAATTTTGTGATGAAAATTGCATAATTTTCTAAAAGAGATCGTGATTAAAAAATAAAGTTACTTGTATATATATATATTTTTGTAATATTACACATTTTGTTATTTAAAAATAATTTGATAAAAAATTATGCAACACTGTTAAAAAAAAAAAAATTATATTATCACCAAAAATGCATAATTTTATTTTGAGTTATTGATTGTCGTAATTCTAGGAGAAAATTATGAAATATTTATAACAAAATTATATATAATATATATATATATATATATATATACACATATATTATCTGTTTTACGTTTGTTCACCATTCTTCAAAACACAAGCATAAAGCAAAATCAAAACCAGTCGAAACTCTTGGAGAAAAGATCTAGAACGAACATGAAAACAACATAAATGAAAGCAAAAAACGAAAACCGTACTCTGAGTCAATTTTCTTGTGAGCAATCGAAGTGGGTTTCTGTCCTTTCATGGCGTGATCTTCTGAAACTAAGAGACTTCGAGAGTGAGAGACGAATTCGAATTTTCAAAACTCGTAAAGTGTTGAAACATAAGAGAGGAGTGAGGTGAAACGTCACGGGTATTTATAAGGGCAAGAGGGTTGTAGTTGTGAAATGGAATGAAATTGAAATTGAAATTGAAATTCAGATGATGATCAGGAGATGAACAGATTGGAACAGATTGAAACCCCTCTCCTCTCCGCCACCGCCAAACGAAGATGAACAGATCGAAACCCCTCTGGTTCTATTTCTCTCTCTGTATGTATCTATGAATTCTAGAGAGAGAGAGGGGGGGTTTTGATTGAACAGACATGTGGATCGAAAATGTATGGGTATTTTGGTCTTTTCGTAAAAACATGTCCTTATGAACATCATAATCAAATAAATTTATAATTGGACTTATATACCAAGTGTTTTAAAAAAAATATAAAAATTCACTAAAATTTTATTTATTTTATTATTATTTTTATAAATATTTTACTTTATAGATATATAGAGGATAAATACATAAAAAAAAAAATTAAATAAAATTTTAAATTTTTTTAAAGGCAATAAAGCACGAAAAACAAAAAGTTAAATTATTTTAAAAATTGAATGTTGTTCCGTTCTTGTAGAATTTGTAAAATTTAAATTTGTAGAGTGATCTCATTTATAAAAATTCTTGAAAGCATCCCATAAATTGCTTCCACAAATATGCAAAGAATCATATATTTGTACTGTTGTTGGTGTAGAGAAAGAAAACATACCTTTCTTGAAATAAGATTTAAGAATTATTTATTCTATATAAATTGAGACATGCATAAGCACAGATGGAATAGCACAATGAATTAGTCCATATTACAAATAAGTGAGTTAAATAATAGTAAACAGAATTGTTTCTTTTGGAAAGTCTCTGTTGAAGAAGAAGGATACTACGGAGAGGCCTTCCTGAAGTCAACATATTGAATTATATCATGTAAGTTTTCCCCTAATTCTTGTTGAATTTTTTATGCCAATTTCTCTAAATGTTTAAGTTGTTAAAAAGAAGAGTAATTTTATTATTTATATTATATTCTCAATTCACCCTCATATGGTGGAATTTTTTTTATTTTTTTTCATAATAAGCAAACACGTGAAAACATTTTAATTATCAGATGGTGCGGTTCAAATGCGAAACGTATATCAAGCCTATCCAAGGCTTGAATGCCCAACTCTGCTAAAGTAGCTCTAATGAGATTATCAAGCCTATCCAAATTGAGTTGAGGTGATGGTTTTAAAGTATCGGGAATAGATTTCGAAGGAAAGGAAGAATTTTGCAGCGTTGGATTAGATTATCAAGGCAAGAATTCGCATGATAAGTATTGTAAGCAATGGTGCTACTTTGATTTCTTGATAAAGGAATTTCAGAGCCATGGTGGTCTTTGGTTTTCTTTGAGGATAAAATTTTACTTGGATCCACTAATAAAATTAATAGTAAATTACACTGACACTCTCTAAGGTTTTTGTTTAGTATAGATTTTTTCCTTACGTTTGATAAATTATATTTTCCTTTCTAGAGTTTGTAATCTCATTACAAATTCACCCCTAAATAGTTGATGTTATGTTTTAAAATTTTTTAAAAGACCATTTTGTCCTTTTTCTTACTATTTCTTCTCCCTATCATCATGACTACATTCTACAACTTTTATCATTAAATTTTATTTGAACATATTCTTATTGAGTGATGACATATAAACATAAATTTTATATAGAATGTCAAACACAATGACATAACTTAATAGTGACCTTTCACTTTAAAACAAAACATCCATAAACATGATTTCTATTTACAACAATATTACTATCACAATATTTTTATGATATTTTTTGTATAAATTTTTATATATGAATATAATTTTTTATTTTTATTTCCACTATCATTTTTCTTTCTTGTCTATTCACTGACATTTATTACAGTATTACCAAATATCGCCATTTACATTTATTACAGTATTATTGAATTTTTGTATTTATATATATATATATATATTGTATTTGGTGAATTTAAAAAAAAAATCACAAAATATTATACTTCTTAAGTATAGCTAGATTAGCTGTATTTAAAAAATAAAAAAAAAATTGCTTAAAATATTAAAAAAATTCAGTAAAAATAAAAAATAAAATAAAATAAAAACTTGGAAAATAAAGAAATTTAATATTTTGTGTAAGTTAAAGCAAAGAAGATAATTGTTGTTTCTTTTGAAATGTCATGAACAAAATGTCAGTGTTATTTTTTTTTTTTTTTTATATGTAGAAAGGTTAAGAGGTAATATGTCATTTTAATCTAACAAGAAAAATAAGTATAATTTTTCAAACGTGAGAAGAATAATTTTTTTATTTTTTAAATATATTTAACATAAATATAATTAAAAAACATACTAATATTTGTGAATTTTCTAAATATAAAAAATATAGAAAAAAATATGAAAATTCAATGCATTTTCGTATTCTCGTGTATTTATTGATTTTTTAAAATATTTTTTTATAAATATTTTACTTTTTAGATACATCTGGGTACAGTGCATCTAAAAAAGTTTTAAAAAAAAATTGAAATTTTAAAAATATTCAGTAAAAATAAAAAAATACGAAAAATAAAAAATTCAATGTTTAGAAAATTCAATTCAGAAAATTAAAGCCAACACATTGATTATTATTTCTCTTAAAATGACATGAACAAAATATCAACATTATTTTATTATTTCATATGCATAAAATTTAAGAGGCAAATATATCATTTTAATCTAATAAGGGGATAAGTGTAATTTTTCAAACATGAGAGGAGGATTTGTGTTAAATAAAAATCTCAGGGAGTGTCAGTGTAATTTACCCAATTTGATATATTTATACTCAAAACTATATTACACTAATATTAAGATATATTTATGTGTGAAGAAAATATTTAGGATTAGATTGGGTTGGACCATGGGTCATGCTATAGCCTTAGGCTTGGACGTGACCAAAAAATTTGATGGTAAATATTTGGTAAATAACTAATTTAAATTACATTATATATATTCAAGTTGTAATAGACATGAAAAATAACTTGGGATTGGGGGTGGTTATTATTTCCTTTGCTTTTTGTTTCTTCGGTTGGTTTCTCTCCAGCTATATAGTGTAGTGCTAGTAGATGATCGGCTTGTTTTTCAGTCCCAATCTAGTTGAAGTCGTTTAGTTTGCTTTGATACTTTGGCACTCGTCTCCTTTTATTGATGTTCATCTTTGTATTCTCTATATTTAATTTTCATCAATAAATTTTTTTTTTTGTTAATAAAAAAATAAAATAAAATAACTTGGGGTTGGTAGAACTGGGTTAGACACTAAACACAGTCAAAAGCTGAGTTTGGGTTGCCTTTAGATGCCAATATTTCTTATTCAAACTCTAGTAATTGAAAATTTATGTTGCTTCATGTTCAACCTATAAATTACTTAGTTTATTTATTTATATATTGGCTTTAAATATTTGTTGATTATTAATTTAAATTTTATATCTAAATTTTTTAAGTTTTAATTTCATATTTTTCTCGATAAGATTAAGATATGAGTACTTGAGTTTTATAACCGTTTTATAAAATATGATATATACCTAACAATTCATTTATATTTTTCTTATAAAACTTTCCAAAATATATATGCTTAAAATTTTATTTCGACTTTCCTTTTTAAATTGAATGTAACACAGAAATGGTTTTGTTTTGAAATTCTATCTATTGTTTATTATTATTATTATTATTTAAGTTAGATGGCTATATGTATTTTGTCACATGTATATTTAATTTTCACAAGAAAAAAACAAAAAACAAAAAAAACAGAAGAGATTTTGATCAATATTATAAAGTAAATATGTTCAAATTTTGGACTAAAATTATAGAGTAATGTTAGGCATCATGAAAGAATTTCATGATCCCTAACATTAAAATTACTGTTGAGTAAAATTATATTTGGATTTTTTAAAAAATATTTTTAAATTTCAATTTAGGTGAGGATATGGCTAAACATTTTTTTTTCCCCTTTAAATTTAAAAGGGATTTTTATTGATAAGTCCAATTTAGAAGTGTTTTAATCCAAGAAGTCCATGAAGGAATTTTTTAACCCATTAAAAAAATCCATATTAATCAATGAATTAGTTAAAACTTTAAAATTAAACAACCAATGATAATATGGCATGTGTATTTATATAATTTTTAATTTTAAAAAAAATCTATGAAAATAGAGCTAGAAGAGATCAAAGATCAAACAACGCTTTTAATAGTATATATATTAAAATATTTAAATAATATATATCTTATTAATTACATATTGTCTAACCAAACAAGAGATGCTATTTTCACTTTATTTTCTTCGCATTCCTTTTCCTTCTCTCACAATTAACTTTTCTTTTTCCTTCTCTTCCCCTCAATCCTAACAAAGTGTAAGAGCACCTCTCTTTGATATGTCAATTCTAATGTGACAGCCCAACAACTCTATTTTGACTGCAAGAATGAATTCTATTTGATGTGTCAAAAGCTGACATGACTTTTGACATCACCCCTTAATGTCAATTTTGACATGATCTCACTTCATGCTTTTTTTTTTTCTTTTTTTTTTCTTCAAATAAAAGAAGACTATGATTGTCAAGTTCTCACATCATCCTTTTTTCTTTTTCTTTTTTATGCCAATGGTAATATTTTTTTTTTTATTTTTTAGATGATTTAACCAATCTTTTGTGTACTTAGGCCATCTCTAATCCTTCATCAAATGTTTCATCGAATTCAAATTTCATGAAAAATTGATTAAAACGATACTCCAACTATTTCATCAAATCCATATCAAATGAAGGGAGAGTTATATTTTTTATCAAATCAATAGAGTTTTTGTCCTTTCATCAAATTTTGTAAGTGGCCATTGGTTTTGCAGAGGCTTTAACCAGACTCGTAGGCAGGACGACTGGCCAGACAACCTTCGTGTCAACTAAGTTTTAGGATGAATTATAAATTTTGTAAAAAGATTTGATGAAAATTTATTTTAGGCAAGATAACTGGAAGGATGAGTGACAATTTTGTTAAAAATTTTAAATTCACTACTAAAATGTGTCATATCAACTCAAATTTTTCATTAAAATTTTATTCAAATTTAATAAAGGGTTGAAAATGCTCTTAGGTCTTAAATTTCTAACTTAGGCATTGGTGGAGCTTTTCTAATAACGCGCCCGTCATCTTAGTTCACTGTATTTATCTTGCAGGTACTTTTTAACTCATTGGAGCTTGGAGGAAAAGTTTCACATTATGAATATTCATTTCATTGTTAGTGTGGATATACAAGTGATCTTCTATAACTGGCTACAACATGCCTTTGATTTTTTAATTTTTTTTTTAATTTTCTAAAAAAAATTATTTAATTCAAATTGCCATAAGAAAATGTCATAAATAAAATTACGAGGTGTGTGGGAGTCCAAATGTAAACTCTTAATTTATGCTATTATTAAAAATGAACAATGCATTTGATGTTCAAACTTTGGTTATGGTTCTCCTTATGTCAAGTGTTATCATTTTTTTATTTGAAATATAAACCAAAAAAAAAAAAAAGATAATTTAAAATAGTGAGACTTAAATCTGGAATCTTACATTTAAGAAACAAATTGCTTACCACCTGAATGACATATTATACATAATAAAAAAAACTTGTTTTATTTTACTTATTTTAATTGCACACGTATCGCGTGTACTAACTGCTAATAAATATAATGTAATGATAGTATAGGATAAATTATAATAATAATCGCTAAAGTTTAATACTTTTTTCATTTAAGTTCTTAAAATTTCAATTTTGTCAATTAAGTCCCTAAAGTATTAAATTCGAATAAATTTTGTCCTGAAGATAATATAAAAATAAAATATAAATCTAAAGGTTATATAAAATTGTGATCAAGCCCAGATTTTAATTTATTGTTAACTTAATTATCATCTGTATGTGTGTTTTTATAATTGATATATTTCTCTTGGACTGATTAATTCTAATTCTTTATATAGGTCTTCTTCTATTTCCATTCTACTGTTATCATTTCTTCTAATACACAATTATCCATTGGAAAATGCTATAGTCTCATACCTATGTGAGATATTTGATCATTTATTTGATAAAAAATTTGGTATCCCTCGCATTACTTATTTTATCTGATTTTTTGACTATTTCTAATATTATTTTATATTTCATTCCATTATCTTATTCTTGTTCCACCATTATTTAGAATTCGTCTACACTATAATTACTTAGACTCGTTTCTATTTTTATTTTTCTGATGATATTAATTCAAAATATTCCCTTGTAAGGATAAGGATAATAGTTGTATTATTTTCTATAAGAGTTAACTGTTTACTTTTATCTAATAATAGATGTCGAACTTCAGGTATAATTTCTAATTGATTTTTCTTAAGATTTTCGTTAAGTTCTTTTTAATAACCTGATTATAGTTGGACTATTTTGGTATATAATTGGACCATGTTTGATTATTTTGACATAAATTTGTTGGGACTATTTTGGTATATAATTGGACCATGTTTGATTTATGGGTGAAACCCATGATTTAGATTTAATTTAATTTGAATTTGTTTAATGACTCGTGTTTAACTGTTTGGTCATTTTTAATTAGGTGATTGGTAGTAACCACCTTAGAAGCTGTTATTATTTATTATATATGATTATAAAAAATATTTGATAGTTGATTTTATGGTGTATACCATATGGCGAAAAATTATATATTTTATGAAGAATGAAAATGTGTATTTTTCGTAGTGATCAAAATATTATACTTTGTGGTGTACAAAAATATTATATTTTGTGGTGAGAAAAATTATATCATTTTATAATTTATATTATAAAATTTTGAGGTATTATTACAAAAATTATATTTTTAGAGAAACTAAATTTTACGAAGCAAACCCATGTCAGTTGCCTCCCCACTTTTTCCTTCCATCTTATCACTTTTTTTTATTTATTATTCCTTTCATTTGGAGAGTGGAGCAGAGAGCTCCTACTCTCCCTATCTCTCTCTCTCTCTCTCTTCTCTATTGATACTCAATCTTTGAGCTTCGAGTGAGAGTCTTCAAAGTGAGATTTTGTAAAAGTTTTGTAAATGAAAGTCGGAGAGCTCATCGTGATCTTCGCAATAGACGTCTCGAATTCATGATCGGGGCAAGATTTGCCTTCTAGATATGATCTTCTTCATTATTTGAGATAGGAATTTTCTTCATATTTTTACATTAAAGCTATGTCAGGGTTATTTTAAAAAAATATATCATTATAAGAAGTTTGCATATATATATATATATATATATATTTTTTTTTTTTTCAGATTTTTGTTTGATAATTTTTGAAGAAAAATTATGTTGAAATGTTAAAAATATTGTTATTTTGAAATTGATTTGGAAAAATCATCTTGTGTTAGAAATACTTGTTAAAAATCTGAAAATAAAATAAAATAAATAGTTGTATGAGTTGTATCTACCTCATATTATGGTTAGATAATTTATTTTGAAAAAAAATGTTGAAATATTTATCTCATCTTTGAGTTTTGGAATTTATTTTTGAGAAGAAAAATAAATTGATATTGATGAATATGGTGTGAATTGTTAAGTTGAGATTATAGTGTAATTTTGGGATTTAAGACTCTAAAAGTGCGATATTTATGATGTTTTGTAAATGTCAATTTATTAATTTTAGAAAAGTTGTGAAATTGTGATTTGTAGAGATTTGGGAAAAGTGGCTAGGCATGAAATGTGGGGGTATTTTGAGTGATGAGTCATATGAATTTATGTTTAGTGTTATTAATTTGGAAGATGGTGAACTTCATGGATTTACTAATTTGATGAATTAAATTAGTTTGGTTAATATTTAAAATCCTTTGTAATTAAATGGGTGTTATTGGGTTTAAATTCTTAACTTTAATATTATGAGATTAAAAGTGATGATGTTGACCAAGAATGAGATTTGGGGAAATTAAGTGAGATTAAGTTGATGTGATATGGTATTTGGTCCATAGTTTTACTAGTTGAGTTATGTTATCATAATAATACCTAAAATTCATATATGAGATATTCGAATTGTTTTGGCGAATTTTGACAATAAAGGAAAAAAAATATGATTTTAGCTCGTTTGGAGAAAATGGATGAATTGGATTAAAACAAGAATGAGTTATCAAAACTTTTATTTATTTATTTATTTTTCCTTGGTTTAATTTGATGTGGATGATATTCATAATCGGAAAGTGAACACTGACGTTATATTTTATATTTATAATCAAGAGAAGATTTTGATATAATTGATTAAATGTTAGAATATTCACTTATGCTTATTGAGAATTATGATTAAACTTGAAGATCTCGAGATTTCACTTGCATGAGAAAAATAAGAATTTGATTCTATTTAATGTTTGGAATGGGGATGAGTTTTGAAAAGATTGTAATTACATTTCATTGATAAAGTATATGAGTTAAAAATCGATGAAAACTTGAACCCACTTTGGTGTCGTATGTTATTGCTATTGATGAATCTATTGCTTAGAAGTTTTAGTTTTGATAACTGGTAGGGGATTGCCACGTTGGTATTTGAATGAGGAGATTTTTGGAAATGTAAGAAAATGATCGACTTTGAAAGTTTGTTTCATATAAGGAATATTGTTGAATTGTCTTGAAAAGATTAAGTTAGAAATTGTTGATTTACATGTGGTAAATACATGAACATTGGCATTGTTATATTTTCTCTTGGGATTGTATCATGATATTACATTGATAGGGATATGGAAATTGATCACAATGGAGAATTGTGTAGAAGAAATTGGAAATGGAATCATATGAAGGATTGTACATTTTGCATTATCATTTTATCAAACCACTATTGAAATTGATTTTTAATCTTGCATTGGAAGGTTATGGTTTTAAAAGAGAAATTGTTTTATGAAACAAGATCTATTGTTTTGTTTTTGGTAAATACATTGGTAAGTCCGAATAGGGAGTGTAGTTGGTATTGGTTAAGTTGGTCTAAGTGTCTATGGTGAAAGACCAGAAACCCGCACAAATAGGTGTTGAGCCTTTCAGTTAATACTGGTAAAAATGACAGATTAGAGGTGTCGAGCCTTTCAGTTAATACTGATAAAAATGACAAATTTGTAGTACTTGTATAGTCAACTTGCAAACACCAGCCTAGGGATTACCTAAGTCATATTTACCATCTTGGAATTTTATTGAAATTGTTGGATTAATGTGTTTTCAAATTGCTATTGTGCGTAAAATTTTCAAAAGATGAAAAATATTTTGAACATGACATGACATATGCATTCATCTCATAAGATTGTATAAAATGGGTTTGATGAATTGTTTAATTATTTGATTCAATTGATAATGAGATAATTGAATGAATTGAAAAAAATGTCCTGTTACTATTGAAATATGTTTATTTATTTAAGTTAACTTGTTGTGGTTAATTAAATAAATTGGATTTAAGAGATTATGGGGGTGTTTGGGAAGCCGTGAGTGAGGCTATTTTAGCCTTAAATGAGAAAATAGCCAAAAAAGCAACGGCTGCCATTGATTTTCAAAAAATAAAAAAATAAAGTCAAAAAGCAACGGCTGCTGCAGCAACACAGCCTACACTGCCACCAACAGTGTAGGCTGTAGATTGGTTAAATTACTATATTACCCCTACACAACAATTTTGGAAAAAAAAAAGTCAGGGGCAAATTTGTCATTTCAATTTAAACATCATTTCAAACACATTTTTCAATACAACAATCAACCCAAAAATTTAACCCAACTTCCCAAACACACAAACTAAAATAGCCTACTAAAATAGCCAAAAGCCAAAAAGCCTACTAAAATAGCCACTTCCCAAACGAGGCCTATGTAATAAAATCATATGGTTTTGACATGATATGATTTCACGTATATGTATGAGTATTTTGGTACCCGCATATCTTCTAATGTTTTAATATGAGATTGCTTGGTGAGCTAGTAGTTGCTCAACCCCTGCCTGTACATGTGTACAGGGAATGCTTTTCGGATTTGAAGATCAAACAATGGGTTTTACCATTTCATAAGTGTAATGTAGTGATGGATTGTACTACTTCATTTGTTGTTTGGCTAAGTGCTATTTTTTTTATTTTAAAAAGTAGTGTCCTCTCTTTTATTGTAAGCCTCAGGGCATTTTTTTTATTTGTATGTAAATGTCATTCTTGTGTAACGAGAGGGAATATGTATATTTAATTATTCATCATTTCATCCAAGGATGAAATGTTATTTGTAAACGGACTTAATTAATGAATATTTGTAATGTTATCCGAGTAATAAAATACAGGGCTTGACAAGATTCAAGGGACAAACCCTAAATTTGAGTTAAGGTATGACAATCTACTTAGAAGCTTTGTAAAGAACTATCTTTTGCTTGAAATCAAGAGGAAGTTGAAGATTTACAATTTATATGAGTTAGGGTTTGAGTTATGTAATTGTTTGAGCTAAATTCAAGAAATTGAACCTTAATCTCCTCAACTTTGTTTGATTTGAGTTCATGCTTGTGATTAATGCATGAAATAAACCCTAAATTGTCCACACAACAAGCATTTGTGTAAGGATCATCCATGTGTATATATACATATATATATTTTGAAGTTCATCATGAGGTTTTGTATATATATGGAAAAAAAATGAGATTTTGATTTTGACATTGAAGCTAGATTGATGCATTTGATTTGAAATTCTACTTGAATCATGTTAGTATATCAAGTTTTGAGTTAGTTTTGCATGAATTTGGGCTTAAAATTGAGTTTGGGAACTTGGCTTCAAAACTCCATCTTCGGATTGTCTGAAACTGCCCAGATCGCTCGTGCGACTGCGAGCTCCACACGAGCGAAGCATGGACCAAATCAGGGGAAACCATTCTGCACGCTTGAGCTGCCACCACCTCCGCACTAGGAGAACGTGACCGCTCTAGTTGTTAGACTGGCCGCATGAGCGGCCAGCAGCGAAGAAAAATTCTACTTTCTCGTGTTGACCTCCTCTACCTCTCGAACCCATTCCCAACCTTATTTAAACCCTCCGGGAAATGAAATGATGGTTAGAAACCCATTAAAAAAAGGTTGTGAACTATTAAAAGAAAAGTGTATGAAATGAAACAAATTATTTATCGAATATGTATGTGACATGTTTTGTATAAGTCGTGTGCTGGAGGCAATGTTGTAAGACCAACCTTACTGTGAGTAATAATATTGTAAAGATACGTTCTTAAATAATCATTTTGATCCAAATATAGTGACGTATTTTGAAATTGTGTTTGAATTGAAATGAATGAGTTTTATGAATGTTATATGACATGTGCAATATAGACCTAAGGTCGTTTCATTTATGCTATGATATGCTTAGGGCTGAGGCTGTTCTGTTAATAATATGATAATATATGATTGGACTGAAGGTCGTTTTGAACAGTTGTTAATGTGTGGGCTTGAGGCCGTTCCGTAGTATGTGTTCATACGTTTGGGCCCGAGGCCGTTTTGATATATTGGACCCGATGTCGTGTTGTCATATGTGGGCCCGATGCCATTTTGATATATTGGACTCGAGGTCATTTTTTCATATTTGGGCCTGAGGCCGTTGTGATATATGTGGGCCAAAGGCCATTTTGATATATTAGACCCAAGGTCGTTCTGTCATATGTGGGGCCGAGCCTGTTGTGATATATGTCGGCCCAAGGCTGTTTTGATATATTGGACCCAAATTCATTTTCATATACGTAAGCCCAAGGCCGTTCTGTTATATGTTAGGCCTAAGGTCGTTTCGTAACATGTGGGCCCAAGGTCATTCTATGAATGTAATTATGGATAATGTTATAAAGGATGTAATTTTGAAAAAGCACTGTGTTCACATAATATGCTTTCTTTAATTCAAGATTATTCATTTGATTCTCTTTGCTTTACTATTACTCATTGAGCTTTGCTCACTCTTTATTATGTATACACATGTAGGTGATCAGCAGCATGGAGCCCAACCTTAGAGTCAGCTTCAGGAGCTATTTTGCGAACACGTCAAGTCATGCCTCCAAGATGGAGCTTTCGCCTTTAACCCACATCATGCTATGACTTTTGTTTTTCTTTTGCTGTATTGGTCTTGGGATATGTAACCTATATGTATGAAATTTCCTATGGTACATAAATTTTTGCATGGGCATGTAAATGTGTGAATGTGTTATGATGTAAGCTATATAATTTTGCTCATATTGGTACAGCTCAATTGACTTCTTCATTTGTTGTATGCTTCCTCTTATGGCCCCATTATTATAATTATTTTGTATGTTTGTATGAGACCGAAGGTAATCAAGTGATTATTGGCCGGTTATGGTCTAAGCCTCTAGGGGCGGGTTTGGGTCACGACAGCTCTCAAATACAATCCATGTGAATTAACCAATTTAACCCCAAGGCAGTCACTAAGAAAGTCTCAATGAGCGGGACTTATATTAGGACTATCAAAGAGATCAAATTTATGAAAATTAATTCGAAGACCCGATTGATGACAAAAAGTTTCCATAAACCATTTCAAACACCAAATCTCTACTAATTCAAACTCCATGAAACATAAACAATCATCTACGAAAAAAGGAAATGAGATACAACCAGTGCATTAAAGTTGAGTACAAATATCACATCCATTGCTAAGAATATAAAAGTTAAAAAGCACATCCATTGCTAAGAAGGCTTGTTAGTGATCGAATTATACTTGTACACTTGGCTATCTCAAAGCATGAAGACAACTAAAGCCACTAATGACATCTGAAAAAGATTCTGTGTATCTTATCCTCAAATCTTGACAACCTTGGACTCCCAAATAATTTTTACTTAGTATGCCCAAAAATAAAAGGCTAAGGTAACCAATTATAATCCAAATTAAAGATTCTTACAAATTACATATAATTTTAATTAATAATTTTGCACCTTATAGCACCGAAAGATTGCCATTATACCCTAGTTGGTTTAATTTTTATTTGATATTATAGTTTTAACTCTTTTTTTTTTTTTGTAATAAATTGGGTGTTGTTTTTTCTTATAAAGCAACAAGGCTAGATTTTAATCTTTGATTTTCTCCATATCTTAATCTATGTAAATAAATTTTGGTACATAATTTCAGTAATTATATATGTAAGCATACTTTGTGGGTAATAAACCCCCCCCCCCCCAAAAAAAAACACTCAAATATAACACCCAAAAAAAAAAAAAAAAAACTACTTTGCTAGTGATTATGTATACAATAATACTACATAAACAATGAAAAATTTATATGGATCACATTCATTTTGAAAGCAGCTCACATTACACTATCTTTAAATCATATATTATACACCTTTTCAAAATACATTTTTGATAAAATTTTGAATAGATTACACATAAATGACCCTATTTTTAAAACTTTGCCTAGTCCACAAAGATTTAGGGTCGGCCAGCTCGGCTCACACTAGACTGCCCTGAACTAAAATGGTCAATTACTGTCACAATCCTATTAAATGAATTTAAATACTAATAAATTTTGGAACTAAGTCTTTAAATACCTTTAATGCCCTCACTAAATATTGTATTCATCATCTCTTATGTGTTTATAATTTTCTGGATCTCTCTCTCTCTCTCTCTCTCTCTCTCTCTCTCTCTAATTTAAGAACTTTACTCCACTATGCATCATCACCATAACCACTGTGCACCACCACCATAGCCATCACCACAATTGCTATTCACCACCTTCACCAACCATTTCGACGGTTGCCGATCTACAATTTACCATCTTTGATCTACACTCCACCGCCACCAATTAGCCACTGTCGTTCATCAAACACCTACACTATCATCAATCTGCACTCTATTTTCTCAATCTATGTTCCATCATCGCCAATCTACAACCCATTATCAAAGATCCATTGGAAACAACCTTGAGAATCTTGTCAGAATTTGAAAAATCTTTCTAATCAAGGAGATTTTTTATTTTTTGGTTTTGTTTTGATTTGATTTGATTTTTAGTATTTTTTTTTTCTTTCTAGATCTCACCCTTATTTCCTTGTAGATCTATCAACTTCTTATAAGTTAATGTTTGAAGAATTTTGTCAGTGATAAATTTATCACTTAATGTATCTTTAATTTTTTATTGATCTATGATGGATTCATTTGTTTATTTATTTTTTCTCAATGATAAATTTATCAATCTGTATTGTTTCTTTTGTGCATGTGAGATAAAGGTGGATTCTTGTAAGTAAGTGAGTGAACATAAGTATGAGCGAGTGAATCAAATTTATTTGTAGTTTTTTAAGAAATCGATTAGTGATAAATCACTAAATGTGTTTCTAATAAATTTATTAGATTAGTCTGTGTTATATATGTCTATGTGGTTGTATTTTTGTGAGTAAATAACAATGAGTGTGTATGTGTGTGTAAATATGCATAAGTGATTGAGTGGTGAAGGTGATGGCAGTAGTGATGCAATGGTGATAGATGTTATTTTATTTTATTTTTTTGAAACAATTCAAAAAATATCGTCGAAAATTATCGCTAGAGGTGGTCTCCAGTACCAGAGGTAATTACCGGTGACAAGTGATGGTTGCTAGCGGAGGAGGAAAGTGTTGATAATAAGGATGAAGAAGGCAAATGAAGGATATTTTAGAAATATTGATAGATTAAAAAATGAGCAAGACTTATAGGTAAATAAATCTCCTTAATAAGATTGGCCCGTAAATCTCCCAACTAAACCTCCAATGAAACCGATAGTAGTACATCACTTCAAAATGATTCATAAGAGATTAGCAACACATAGAACTTCCACAATCAAAACAACAACTACAAATGTGACTAACGATGGGTAAATTACGCTTTACGCTTCTGTACTTTGCAACAAGTTTCACTTTAGTCTCTACACATGAAATTGTGCCAATCAACTCCCTACTTTTCTGGTCAAATGTCAATATTCTATTTATGTTACTCAATTGTTTAAGTTTTTAATAAAATCTATTTATATGACAAACATGTAAATAAGAAATGATGGCAATAAAAAAAAAAAAAATCATTCCCACTTCCCACTAATACACATTTATTTTCAAAATTTACATCAATTATGATTATATTCAGATAAAAAAAAATTCAGATTCTAAATGACTAAGTAAATGAACTAGCATTTTGTAGAAATTGGAATCATGAAGCTCTATCTTCTGCCATAACACAATTTTTCATCTATTTATCTTCATTTCTCTTCGATTTCCCCACTATTTTTTTTTATTTCAAAAGTTTTATTTTCTTGCGTCTTCATCCCTATTTTGAATATATGAAGATATATATAGTTGTATATAATTCTCACATACTTATCACGTGGGATAACATGTATTGGTAAAAATGGGGATGATTTTTATTTCTTACCCTAATTTTGCAGTCACATAGTTGTTACATTTTGTTAAAACCCTAAACAATGAAGTAACAGAAATGGGTGTTCGCACATAAATTTCAACCAAATTTATGTTCATATTTCAAATACGGTCAATCAGTTAATGACACACATAGAAGCATATAATAAGATTGTTGTAAGTAATCACTTTCTAAAATGATCAACTTGATCCATTAAAGTATATAAATAAAACAACGTCGTATCTCAACGATGTTATTCAAGATGCTCAAATGACATGTGGAGTCTACAAAAGATGACACTTGTAAAGCCTACAACAAGGACACCACACAGGATGAAACTCCAAAAATCAATCTGGTTAATCAAATATACGATTAATCATATAGCGCTATCATTCAAAATTCAAATGGCGCTATCATTCAATTTGAAATTCAAATTGAGGATGAGGCATTCTTATCACCTAGATAGCCCTCTAAAAATATGAGGAGCATCACACAAGATTGAGGATCAGAAAATCAGAGGTGAGAAGATCAGAGAGAGAGAAAGAAATTAAGAGCTAAAGAAGTCATTACAAGAAAGAAGAAAAAAAGCCTGTAGAACCCAAGAACCTACGCTACAAACGCAGAATGGCAATAAACAGGTAAAGGGTTCCAAACCCAAGTATTGTATTTTGTATTAAAGGGTTGAAAACCCATAACAATTTCAATAAAATATTTATTTTTCTTAAATTGTCTTTTGTTATTTATTTTGTTCTTCATTAATCGAGGGTTTCATTTATATAAAATGTGTAATTAACGATCTGGAATACATATCAAAAATAGGAACCTACTATTCAAATAATCAACACTGTTCAGTCCAAAAACTAAACAGTGGACATTTGTAACATAAAATTTTGAAATATGTTGAAACACTTCATGTTTCAAAATTTGTGTTTACAAATTCTAACACGCCCAATGGGACCTATTTCTCATCCTATCTTTTGAAGAACAAATATATATATATATATATATATGAAACTTACTGACGTATTCTTTTGTTATAGGAATGCTGAAGCAACTGTCAAGAGACTAACTTACACTGTAGTGGTTCTGAAACGCGAAGGGTTGAGATAGCACCTATCACCCCAGGGGCTCTGGAGTGAATGCTTTTGGTTATCCCAAAGGTAGAACCAGCGAAATCCTGGAAAGATGCACTTCTTTCCCCTATAGCCCAAGGGGCTCCGGAGCAAAAGCTCTTGGCTGTCCCGAAGGTAACTGGTGTGACGAAGAAGGTCACACTTCTCTAGAAAGATGAAAGTTTGAGAAAGATTGCTGAAGATTATGTGAAATCGTCGAAGTAGTACGCAACTGTGAGGGCTACAGCCCGAACGAAGAGCTTTCTAATTCAGGCAAAGGAGGCTAATCAGGCTATAACTACAACCTTTGTTACAGCTTCAGTGGGCGCAACAAAAAATGTTGTGGCCCAACTACTCAAGAGTAGAAAACTTCATTAAAATGGCAGAGTCTGCCCAGAAGAGGGCCTCTGCTGAAAACATGGCCACCATTAGGGCCATTGAGAGGATGGTAATGACCCAAACTCCTGTTTATGGAAAAAGGCCCCTATTGTTGAAAAAATAATGGCGGCCTATGTGCCGACAGTTCTGTTCAAAGCAAAAATTCTTTCAAACCAAATCCCAGTCACCTCTCAGAAGCCAAAGGAGCACTCGTTGGCCTGACAGGGTTCAAATGAGGGACACCTGTTGGCCCGACGAGATTCGAATTAACATCAATTGGTCCGCCATACAAATGCTCTCCCTATTACCAGGGACGGGTCTGTTCAAAGCGCGATCAAACCAAATCCCAATCAGATCTCAGGAGCCAAAGGAACACCTGTTGGCCTAACAAGGTTAGAATAAGGAACACCCGTTGGCCTGATGGGATTTGAATCAACATCAATTGGTTTGCCATAAAAATACCCTCCCTATTCCTAAAAATGTAGGGACTGTTTTGAAAATTCATGAGGAATTTGCAAAAATGCAAACAGTTCCTTTTATGCCTCTAAGGGCTCGACTTGATATGCCATCAAATGGTCCCATTTTGAAAAGAAAAAGGCAAAGAAGAAATAAGGCCTTA
The DNA here is from genome assembly GCF_004153795.1 of Camellia sinensis. NCBI lineage: Eukaryota > Viridiplantae > Streptophyta > Magnoliopsida > Ericales > Theaceae > Camellia > Camellia sinensis. Next base: position 180,535 of record NW_021024878.1, on the reverse strand, counting down.
AAAAAACTTGAAGGAAGAACAGTGGTGACGAATGTGATTGGCACTATTGAAAAGGCTCTCAAGAAAGATGAACACCAAAAGCAAATTGAAAGTCTTGTGTTTGTTGGAAAGTCAAACCTCTCAAAGGCGGACGGTAAACAACCCATGGAAAATATTTTTGCCTTGATAGAACTATCTGTGGAGAGAATAAGAAAAAGGCATGTAACAAGGTCTATGACTCGTGACAAAGCATCATGGTGAAATGCTTTAAATTTGAGAAATGTTGTGGGGATTGATAATCTTTATACGAACAAGATGATTCTGTCTCATCTAGTTCGCCTGTTTCAACTAATATTGAAAAAGATGAATTGAGAGATGTCAACAAAGTCGTTGCAGTTATGATGACTGAGGTTGACAAAGAAGGTGAAAATTCACAGGTCCAACAAGACCAATAAGGTCTCAAAGAAAAAGTAATGGCCCTACAAGAACAACTCGAGAGAAGAGAACGCGAAATGGCTGCTATGTTGGAGCAAATGCAACAGTTGCAGTCCCAAATGACAGGAACAGGAAGTTCACCCAAACAAATGGCTCAAACTGTTGTGGGGACATCCGTAGGCATACAAACCACACTAGCCCCAGGGGGCAATGGTCCTTGTTACTCTAATCTAACCAGTGGTGGTATAAATCCAATGCTCATGGCCATGATTGATGATATGGTGAGGAAACAAGTAAAGAAAGTCAATGAAAAACATGATGAGAACTTTTGAATAATTACAAAGCCTTACCCAGCATGGGTAGATGTTGTTCCATTTCCTTTTGGGTTTTTCCAACCAGATTTCAAAATGTTTGATGAAACTAGAGATCCAAGACAACATGTGGCTCATTTTCTTTCAAGATGCGGGCCAATAGCCCAGAATGAGGCCATGTGCCTGCAGTTATTTGTCCAATCACTTGAAAGTTCTGCATTTACATGGTATGCTAACCTTCTTGAGGGATCAATCCCAAATTGAGATTCCATGGTAAAGGAGTTCCTTAAACAGTTCTACAACACGCAAAGGCAAATCGTAGTACCAAAACTGATTAAGACCAAACAATGTGACAATGAGCCTGTTACAGATTTCATTGCAAAATGGCGAGCTTTGACATTTGCCTGTCCTCAAAAGTTTATGCAATTAGAGTTAATTTAGAAGTGCCTTAACAACTTCCGACATAAGCTCTCTACGACTCTTATGGCTCAAACTTTTGAAAGATTCAACGATCTATGCACTAAAGCTCATGATATGGAGCTGTGTCTAGCTAAACAAAAGAGGTCCAAGGTGGTTGAAAGGGTTAAGTCCTCGATTGTAGCCATAGTTAAAACTAGAAAGAAGGGACCTGTTGTAGTTGGGGCTAAAAAAACCAAGGAATTCAAAAAGGTGATTATGAAAGAAAGGTTGGAGAAGAAATATTCTTTTACAGATGATCTGGTCGAAGATCTGTTTGAAGATTTCTTGGAGCAAAAGTTGATTGCTCTCCCTGAGCTGAAAAGACCACATGAGTTAGAAAAAACCAATGATCCAAAGTATTGCCCCTACCACATTGATTGGCCATCTAATAAAAGAGTGCTTTGTTTTGAAAGATAAAATTCATAAACTTTTCGACTCTAAGATTATTAAGCTCCCTTCTCGAGAGAAAGCATCTGCTAACCTAATCACTATCGACAATGATAATGAAGGTGAATGGGTCGTTTATCAGTCAAAAAGCATAAACAAAAAACAAAATGCCATGGTGAAAGCTAGAAATGGGGTTGCTTCAACAACACAAGGGCCAAAAGTCTCCGGAAAGCAAAAACCAAAAGTTTCCAGGAAACAGAAAAAGGCTAAAGTAAGTAAGAGAAAAAGAAAGAAGAACCCAAAGAAAGAAAAATTGGAGAAATTGGTCCCTGATGAGTAGTTAGAGCAATGTCCCCTTGTCCCAGTCACATTGGAGGAATTCTTGCCTTCAAAATTTCAATCTGTGGAGTTGCAAACATACTTTGATAAAAGGAGGGAGGAAAAGTTTATTTCAGCCCCTTGCCTAAGCATCATTGTTTTGAGTGATGACAAGGAAGATGTGGATGAAGTTGGTTCAAAAGTTAGGAAAGGAGATTGCATCACATCTCCTATCTGTATAATTGACTCTCCAAAGTATACACCAGCTTCTCCAGAGTACACACCAGAAGCCTTTTCTCTAGGATATTCGCTAGTACCACCAATGTACTATCAAAACACTCCAGAATATGTAAACAAAACAGAACAAGGAGATACTGGGTGTAAGTCCGACTCTGAGCTTGTGAAAAAGGCCAAAAAATAAATACCCTTCACGGATGATGAGGTGAATGGCAAGTGTAGGTCAAATGATGAAGTATGGAAGCATTCAAGTAAACAAGCAAAGTCATCTCAAATTGAGGATCCTAATGAAGATTGAGAACTTAACTTTTCTCCAGATAGTTCACTATACACATATCCAACCAGGACATACGATGGAGAAAGTGTATCAAGTGACCACTTTGACTTTCCTTGTAATGTCATCACTATGGATATAAATTTTGAAGAGCGAGAAATACATATCATTCGCAGTGCAGGTGATGATGAGAAAGCAAAAATTGAAGCTAGAAGGGAAGTGGAACATCAGGAAAAAGTAACAATCTCTTTAAAAGATGAGGGTTTTGAAGCCCATCAAAATTTGATTATTGAAAGAAATCAAATTTCTGGACACCATTTCCCTAATTGGGTTGAATGGGTTCAGTTCCCACGAGGATATATAATACCTCGTTTTCCCTTATATAATGGGATAGATTGTCCAAGGCACCATTTGGTTCGTTTCCTTCCACAATGTGGAAGCATAGTGAAAAGCTAGGCATTACTTCTATGATAGTTCATTCTTTCTTTGGAATGATGGGCAACAGATTGGTCCTTCAGCCTGCCACTTAATTCAATCCCAGATTGGGACACCATGGTTGATCGATTCTATAGGACATTTTATAAACCATGGCCAATAAAAATCGAGATGTCAGAACATTTGGAGAACAAGAGTACATCTTCTCAAACATATGATTTCATAGAAGGCACAATTGAGAAGAAGATTGAAACTGCCCTTAATCTTCGAGAGATGGGCACTTATCGCCCAAAGCATTTGTTCTCTTCATGGGTAGAGCAAACACCATTTCTCGAAGGATACGAACTTCCGAAGTTTGTTCTATATAAGGGGTATGGAGATCCTCAAAAACATATTAGGCTTTTTTTGAAACAGTGTGGGGAAACATCTTAGAATCAAGCACTTTGCCTAAAACAATTCCCTCTTTCCTTGGAAAGGATCGCCTTTGACTAGTATTGCTCCCTCGAAGGGATCGTGGCGCCTAGTTGGGAGGCTATGAAGAACGGTTTTGTGGAATCCTAATGCTTTTATAGGCATGACTCTCGGTATTTAAGAAATAGAAGAAGAATGTAACTCTAAGAAGATGGAGAAGTGACTAATGATGATGATCACCCTGCAGCTGGACCAGTTAACATGGTCCAAATAAGTGATGGAACAAAAGAAGTTGAGGTCAATGAAAATGCGATTGCTGAAGTGTACCAAACTTACTTGACCTATCGGTGGAAATTACGAAATCCTCAGGACCCTCAAATGTCAGAAGTTCCACATGTTTTGCTGGAGGAAGAGCAAGTGAAATATGATGTATTGGATCATCTAAAGAAAATTCTAGCACTGTTGAGCGTATAAGATGCACTGAAAATGTCTCCAGAGCTTTGAAAGTCTTTAATATATGCCATGTCCAAGCTAGAGGATTTGTACAAAGAAATCGAGGGTAAAAATCAAGAGAAGACAACTATATGCATGGCTATGGTAACCTTAGGTGACAATGACATGTGTGCTAAAATGACAGACCATAATCGGCCTTTGTTTATCACTGGGCTTATCCATGATGTGAAAATTTCTCGAATTCTGGTTGATTGAGGATTTGTAGTAAACCTCTTGCCTCAGAAGGCCTTAAACTTATTAGGGATTCGAATTTCACAACTTCAGCCAAGTCGTCTGGTCATTCAAGGATTTAATCAAAATGAACAACTCCCAATGAGGAAGATCGAATTGCAAACCAAGTTTGGGGATATTGAAAAAACACTAAGTTTTTGGTCATTGATGTAGACACCTCCTACAATGCTTTGCTTGGGAGACCATGGATGCATAATCATCATGCAGCACCATCAACTTATCACCAATGTATCAAGTACCTGTTGCCTTCACCCAAAAAATAGAGGATAACTGCGGCTGACAATGATCCATTTGGAGAAGTAGAGGTCTATTATGCTGATGCTCGCTTCTATACAAAGATTTCACAAAGAAAGGGAAAAGATGTGAAAAAGTCTGAAGATACTCCGAATGTCAAAGACGCTCTAAAGTCTACTCCAGTTTCGACAAAAAGAACTTTTCAATATGTACCAAAGTCTGAAAGGAAACCAAGGGCAAATGCTCTAGCCCCAATAAATCTAATTTTGGATCTAAATGGTGAGTTCACATTACCATTAAGGAGGACAGAATGCACCTATGTGGAGAAATATAATAAGATTGTGGTCCCTCCTAAAGGAAAAGGGTCGAAACCCATCATATTCCACTCACTTGGAGATGTTGAACAAAGAGTGAAAGTTGAACAAGTGCCAGAAGAAAACATCTCAAGTTTTGAGAAGCCTACCTTCACTGCAGAAATTACATATATGTTGGTAAAAGTTGGTTTAGATCCTGAAAAAATACCAAGAAGAACAATGACACCTTTTGACTTTACTTTAATACCTTCGCATAGGTAGGCTATCCAGCAAGGCGGTATTATCACCACCAGAACAGAAGGGTTAGGCTATCGAGGAGATGAGGAAAAATTTCCAGTAAACATAGCTATCACTCAAGATGTGTTGGAAGATGTTGACCAAGATAAAGTTCAACCTGCACCAACAGAATTTGAAGTAGGAGGCCAAGCCACCATGGATGATCTTCGTGAGGTAAATCTAGGTGATAAAGGAGAGAACAAACCAACCTTCATTAGTGCAAATTTAAAGAAAGAAGAAGCTCAGCAATATATTTCTTTCTTAAGGGAGTATCACGACATATTCACATGGAACTACAGTAAGATGCCTAGTCTTAATCCAGAGATTGCAGTCCATAAGCTTACAATTCACCCTGAGAAACGACCAGTTAAACAACCCCAGAGGCGAACTCTACCAAAGCTTACAGTCCAAATTGAAACTGAAGTCGACAAGCTTATTAATGCAGGATTCATCAGGAAAGTCAAATATCCAACCTGGCTAGCAAACCTAGTGCTGGTCAAGAAAAAGAATGGTCAAATTAGGGTTTGCATTGATTTCCGTGATCGCAATGAGGCTTGTCCTAAAGATGACTTTCCCTTGCCCATCACTGAACTTCTTGTAGATGCAACTACTAGGTATGAAGCCTTGTCTTTTATGGATGGATACTCAGGATACAATCAAATTCTGAATGGCACCTGAAGATGAGGAAATGACTACATTCAGGACTTCGAGAGGAGTCTTTTGCTATAAGGTACTGCCCTTTGGCTTGAAAAATGCTGGGGCCACGTATCAATGGGCGAAGACTGTAAGTTTTGGTGATATGCTCCATGACACCATCGAATGCTGTATTGATGATCTTGTCATCAAGACAAAGGAAAAGGAAAAGGAAAAGGAAAAGGAAAACCATTTGGAAGATTTGAGATGAATCTTTGAACATTTGAGGAGATACAAACTCAAGATGAACTCACTAAAATGTGCATTTAGAGTTTCCTCGGGAAAATTTCTAGGTTTGTGGTTCGAAACAAAGGGATTAAAATTGACCCTACCAAGATTAAAGCCATTGCTGAAATGCCTCCTCTGCGAAATTTAAGGGAATTGAAGGGGTTGCAAGGGAGATTGGCCTATATCAAAAGATTTATTTCTAACTTGGCAGGTCGATGCTTACCATTCTCAAGATTGATGAAAAATGGTATTCCATTTGAATGGGATCAGCAGTGCCAAAATGCATTTAATAATATTAAGGAGTATCTTTTGAAGCCTCCAATACTCATGAGCCCAATAAAAGGGAAACCACTCTTATTGTACATAACAACCCTAGATGGTTTGTTAGGGGCACTGTTGGCATAACACAATGAGTAGGGGAAAGAAAATGCCTTGTATTTCTTGTGTCGTACTCTGGTTGGGGCAAAAGTCAATTATTCTTCTATCAAAAAGACATGTCTTGCCTTGGTGTTCACCTTGCAAAAACTAAAGCACTATGTCTTGGAACACGAAGTCAAGTTGATATTAAGAGCAGACCCCTTGAAATATATACTTTCGCGGCCCGTACTTTCAGGGAAAATTGCAAAGTGGGCTGTAATTCTCTAACAATTCACAATTGAATATGTTTCCTAAAGAGCTATAAAGGAGGAGGCTCTAGTAGATTTTTTGGCAGCACATCATATACCTGATGACTCACCTCTAGTAACTAATTTACCAGATGAAGAGGTTATGCAAGTAGAAATCCAGAAAGGATAGAAGATGTATTTTGATGGAGCTTCAAGGAGTCTAGATGGCAAGAAGCAAGAAAATCCTAAAAACAATAAAGCTGGAATTGGAATTGTGTTTGTGACTCCAGACAATGCTATAATCACCCATTCTTTCGCCTTAAGTGAAGAATGCTCCAATAATGAGGCAAACTATAAAGCTGTAATTGCTGGATTAGAATTGGCATTACAAATTCCTATTAAAAAACTCCTAATTTATGGAGATTTAGAACTGGTGGTACAGCAACTCTGTAGAGATTACATTGTCAAGAAAATAAATCTTATCCCTTATCATGAAAGGGCTGATCAATTGCTTTCACAATTCAGGAAAACACATATTTTCCACGTAAAGAAAAGAGCAAATAGTTGAGCTGATTCAATAGCAAGTTTGGCTGCATCACTCACCCTACCAGATAGCAAAACAATTACTATCACAGTAAGCGAAAGAAGGGTGTTACAACCTTTAAAACAGGTTTCTGACTTGGTTCCAATCTTGGTCGTTACCAAGAAAGGAGAAAGCGAGGAGGATTGGCGGGAACCATTCATAGCTTACCTTCAACATGGTAGGCTGCCTGAAGATAAAGTATAAAAAATTGAAGTGAGACGCAGGGCTACCAAATTCGTCTTGTGGAAAGGCGGGTTATACAAAAAGTGTTTGGATGGAATGTACATGTGATGTATAACCAAGGAACGTATTCAAGAGGTAATGGTAGAAGTACGTGCGGGTGTATGTGGGGCACACCAAAGTGGTCCTAAATTACATATGCAACTAAAACGGTTGGGATACTATTGGCCGATTATGATTGCAGATTACATAGATTATGCTCGAAGATGCCAAGTCTGCCAATTCCATGGGAACTTTCTCCACCAACCCCCAGAGCCTTTATATTTAACAACTTGTTCTTGGCAATTTACAGCATGGGGTATGGACATTATTGGTCCTTTTGTAACTCCATCGTCAGCAGGATATCGATACATCCTAATTGCGACTGACTGTTTCTCAAAACAGGCAGAGGTCATGGCTTTAAAGGATATAAAAAGCACAGTTGTCTCTGAGTTCATCTGAACCCATATCACTTATAGGTTCAGGATTCCAGAAAGTGTCATCATGAATAATGGACAACCGTTCAAGAGTGATGCTTTGAACAAGTTATTTGCCAAGTACAAATCAAAAATAACCATTCATCAAGATATCATGCACTTGCCAATGGTTTGGCAGAAGCTTTCAACAAAATATTGTGCAAAATTCTCAAGAAGATGGTGGATAAGAACAAAAAAACTTGGCACGAAAAGTTACAAGAAGCTTTGTGGGCTTATTGGACTTTGCACAGAACTCCTACTCAAGCAACCCCTTATTCGTTGGTTTTTAGAGGAGAAACAGTGTTACCACTTGAGGTTCAAATACCATCATTGCGAGTGGCAATACAAGAGTCCTTAACAGAAGATGAAGGTGCAAGAGTGAGGTTGGCTGAGCTCGAGACCCTAGATGAAAAAAGGTTGTATGCTCAACAGAACTTGGAGATCTACAAACAAAGGATGGCAAATGCATTCAATAAAATGGTGAGGCTCTGTTCCTTTAAAAAAGGAGACTTGGTACTAATGGTTAGAACACCCATAGTAATCTCATGAAGAACCAAAGGAAAGCTTGAGCCCAAATGGGAAGGACCTTATGTGATTGAGAAGGTTTATTCTAATGGGGCCTATTTGTTGATAACAATGGATGGCGACAGAAGCATTCCCCCGACCAATGCAAGGTTCTTGAAGAGATATTACCCTTAAGAATGTCCGCTAGGTTGAAAATCTGAAAGGGTAGCCTAGGCAAAAGTTAGGGCAAAAAAAAAAAAAAAAACTCACTAGATTGAAAACCTGAAAAAGCAGTCTAGGCAAAAATAAGAATAAGCCGGCTAGGTTGAAAACCCAAAAGGGTGGCCTAGGCAAAAGTGAGGCACCAAAAAAATAAAAATAAATAAAAAGCCCACCAACAGTATTGTATGTGGTTAAACTGCTAAAATACCCCCACCGAAATCTAAGGTGGTAAAACATTGGATACTCCTGGCCCGCAAGAGTATAAACTGTGTACGGCCAAACATAAGTCAAAACCCACCAACGGTATTGTATATGGTTAAACTGCTAAAATATCCCACCGAAATCTAAGGTGGTAAAACATTGGATATTCCTGGCCCGCAAAAGTATAAACTATGTACGACCAAATATAAGTCGAAGCCCACCAACGATATTGTATGTGGTTAAACTGCTAAAATGCCCCACCAAAATCTAAGGTGGTAAAATATTAGATACTCCTAGCCCATAAGAGTATAAACTGTGCACGGCCAAACATAAGTCGAAGCCCACCAACGGTATTGTATGTGGTTAAACTGCTAAAATACCCCACCGAAATCTAAGGTAGTAAAACATTGGATACTTCTGGCCCGCAAGAGTATAAACTGTATATGGCCAAACATAAGTCGAAGCCTACCAACAGTATTGTATGTGGTTAAACTGCTAAAATACCCCACCAAAATCTAAGGTAGTAAAACATTAGATACTCTTGGCCCACAAGAGTATAAACTATGTATGGCCAAACATAAGTTGAAGGCCACCAACGGTATTGTATGTGGTTAAACTGCTAAAATACCCCACCGAAATCTAAGGTGGTAAAACATTGGATACTCATGGTCCGTAAGAGTATAAACTGTAAAAGGCTAAAATAAGAAATATCAATGTATTATAGTGAGAAATTTCATATAACAAATAAATCTGTCACTGAGCGAAATTTCATAAATACATTATGTTCGAATGAATAACAAAATAAAAGTACATTCATTCATTAAGAGAAGCCTTAGCCCTTTCAAAAGCACGTTCCACAACACTGTGTTGTCCATTCTTCTTCTTGTGCTGGCTCAACACATTTAGAGCAGTTTGAACATCTTCTTCTGATTTAGAAACACCCTCAGAAGCTTGTGCAAAATCATGCGTAAATGGTGCATGCTCCACTTAGGTGGATGACAATTCCTCTTCAAGTTGTTTGAGTAATTCTTTAGTTGGAATAATCCTTTGATTAAGACCCGCAATGTGCTCATTCGACTTGATAATTGAAGCAGACAACTGTTCATGTTCGCTAGAAACTTTGTCGAAATGAAGTTGCTTCTCATAGTATTGGGCCTCAAATTCTGCAGTAGACAAGTTTGAAGAATCTGCAAGCTAGGTTTTCACAGCAAAGCATCCAAGGAATATCTTCACCTTCTCGTAAAAGGAGGTAAAGTCTACACCCAAACTCTTCAAAATCATGAAAACGTTGCTTGCTACAGCAATCATGCCATTAACATCCGTCATTGATTGGAGAGAAATAGTAAGACCTTTCTAAATATGAGTGGCTGCTTTGTTAGAGGAAGTCCCCAAAAGAAGGCTAGATGGAGCAAGGGGTGCTTCAAGTTGGTCAAATAATTTGTTAACCCCATTTGCTTTAATTAAGTCTGCAAGAATTTGGGCCTCTTCCAAGGTATCAGAAGTAATTTCTGTGAAAGTAGAAGGAGACTCAATGAAAACATAGAAGGTAAAAATGATATATATATATATATATATATGGATGAATGAAGTATACCTTAGTGTACAGCTTGAAGAGACTTAGGTATGGGAGGAGACAAGTTATGATTCTCACAAGTGGACCACGGATTCTACAATGTGGCATGATCTAAAGAGAAAAGAGTTCCTTGAGTACGTATACATAATGAAATAAAATGAGGTATAAGGAATGAATAAGAATACCCTTAAAGGTAGCCAATGGCATATACAAGGCAGCTGGGGAAGTCTGAGGCGCAGTGCCTAAGAAAATGAAAGGTATTTAAAAAAAAATAGAGAGAGAGAGAGAGAGAGAGAGAGAGAAGGAATTATATCTTTCTCTAACAGCTTGGATGACTTTTTCGAAGAAGGAGAAGAAAAACTCACATTTGTTGGGGGCAATTTACTCATCTTAGCCGGTGTGCCGTCTAAAATAGGGGTGTAGTAATAAAACTCATCTTCACTCTCACTACATCTATTGAGAGAACGATCAAAAGATTTAGTGAGAGAAGGGATTTCAACACTCTTAATATGAATACGACCCAAGGCAGTTAACTCATACCTATCTCCCTTAAAGAGTTCCTAAATCATATTCTCATCTTTATCTTCAAGAAAAGAGTACATGTATGTACAAAATTGGTCTATTGGGGTTTTGGTTGATACTGTTGGTTGGGAAGTTCTTGTACAATTGCTGATAAACATAGTTTCTGAAAAAAGCTTTGCTAGACTAGAAAATTGAGGGCCAAAATTTACTTGCTCAAAGCTAAATTGAGAATTACACATATCCTCAAAAAGATGAAGGATATCTGAAACCGAGTAACTAGATCGGGAAAGAGCAATAGGTGGCCGACTATTATCCATTCTCTGAGATGACGATGCTTCCAAAGCAATAGGTGAAGATGATGACCTAACTCTAGAGTAAGAAGGCTTCTTCGTCTTTCGGTCTTTAATTGACATATCCAGTTTTCTCTTGCGTGAAGATTTCGGCTGGGTATGAGTAACATATTGAAACACGGTAAAGGAAGTTCCCAACCACCAATTGGCATAAGGCATGGTTATGCGAGAAATAGACTGAGAGCCTGGTAACTCCAACGAAACTTTTGTACCGCAGCGTAGCATATGGCGCCAATTGTAATAAAATTTAGACCACTTAGAGGGCTGCCGACAAGATACATTAAGCGGTGTAGGGCGCGCTTTAGCAAACCCAAATTGACGACTGTATTGGTTAGAGGAGTGCGGTTCAGAAATGAAATTAAATCCCATTTTGAAAGTTAAAATCCTTGGCCTCAAAGATATAAGATAGCCAAGGTGGAAAGGTGATATCCTTTCAGAGTCGACTAGAATGCCTAAAGGTTCACCTTCATGGGCAAGAGCCTTAAACTAACACTCCGTACAATAGGTTAGGAGAGAGTCCACAAATGGAAACTTATCAGTAAAAAACTAGGCAGCTAATTGGTTTCTAATAAACCGAAGATATGGCATGAAATGAATATCAGGAATCAGACAAATTGACTGAGGATCCCCATAAGAGTAAGTCTTAATAAAATATAGTGAAATCCATCCAAAAAATACATTAAGCGGTGTAGGGTACGCCTTAGCAAACCCAAATTGATGACCGTATCGGTTAGGGGAGTATGGTTCAGAAATGAAATTAAATCCCATTTTAAAAGTTAAAACCTGGCCTCAAAGATATAAGATAGCCAAAGTGGAAAGGTGATATCCTTTTAGAATCAACCAGAATGCCTGAATGTTCACCTTCATGGGTAAGAGCCCTAAACTAACACCCTGTACGACAGGTTAGGAGAGAGTCCACAAATGGAAACTTATCAGTAAAAAACTGGGCAGCTTATTAGTTTCCAATAAATCCAAGATATGGCATGAAATGAATATCAAGAATCGGACAAATTGACTAAGGATAAGTCTTAATAAAATACAGTGAAATCTATCAAAAAAGGTAATGCAAAGGACCCTGAATATTTTCCTTCCCAGGTGAAGGTGATGATGCCATTTTACTAAGAGAATAATAGAGGTATGCAATGATGGGGATGGCCAGGCTAAATAAGGTTCCACCGGCCATTTTGGTGGCTACATGAAAGGTAGTCAAACGAATTTTCCCAAAAGAGTAAGGGAAGAAAAATCTACTAAGCCAACTCGCCAAAAAACCAAAAAGATACACATCATCAGGGATTCTGTCTTTTCGTTGAAAACCACTAATCAAAGTTGAGGATTTGTCAATAAATTTGAAAGTCTAGTTGTTAAACTTCTTGGATTGAAAAGAGCTAGCATAAATGTTGAAAAGCCCATGGCACACCTTGGATGTCTTAGACGAATATAAAACGTCGTTGGAGGGGGTGAACTGTTCATGAAACTCACCACGGATGGGGAGGCTGGTAATGCGGTGAAGGTCCCTAAAGAGATTCCAAGTTAGCCATAAATGGTGTGGAAAGTGTTGGTGTCAGACGACCACCACTCTAAGAATCCTTTAAGTAGGGCGACATTCATAGCATAAGAAAATTGGGATACATGGATTGCAGCATAAATCCCATACTTCTTCAAAATATGGGCAAATGTGGAAAGAACATCATTCAACCAAGAAATCCATATAGGGGATTGCAAATAGGTAGAGATGCCGCAGACATTAAAAGAATTATCCCACTTCAATTTTTTATGTTTCATTATATTAAGAAAAGTATTAAATTTAGAGCACTCAAGGTCTTCAAAAAATGGACGGAGGATCGAGACAGGGAATGAACCGATTTTTTTGGAATGCCCTTTCTCAAGAATCTCGTAGCAGTTTCGAATTCCTATATAGACCAAGTCTTCGGAAGCCGTATGTAAAGTAGGGGTGAGCAGCGGATATACTGATCCGCCAAAGCCGACCGAACCGAACCGATCCGCCGCATTTTGGATGGATGCGTGATGACGAGCGGACGGTTGCGGATTGATTTTCTCCAATCTGCCAATCTGGCGGACGGATGGCGGATTTGTAACACCCCACTTTTTATTACTCGAAGTCATTACCAAATTCATTAACTTAATTCAAGTTCAGAGATAACATGCAGAATTAAAATCTTTAGTCCCATGAGTAGAAATAAATAACAATTCTCTCATCCGAATGAATTTAAATACAACATGAGCATACTGAATAAAATGCCCGAAGACTTACATCATTAAAGAATCAAAAAGAAGGGTGTAACCCTTTTACATATATGGCATTCCGCCAACACAAAAGAGGCCCCGTGGCCAACAAATAAGAAGATCCACATCTTGTAGCACATCCTACTTAACACCTGAAAAAGATTCAACAACGTGGGATGAACATATAGTCCAGTAGGGATCTCAACATGGCCCTCAACAATAACAATTTACAGATAGCTATGATCATGTATGCCCAATCTCATACTAGAATAATAATGTGGCAGTTTATACAAAATATACATAAGTATGAACTTTTCTCGAAAACAGTCATTTCATTCAACGCTATAAGTGATTCATCTTTCTTTTCTTTTCACTACCCTTTGTTCCCAAACTTTCACAACAATAACAACTTCTTAGAAAATCGATTTCTCTAAGCCCATTACCTTTCTCTCATTTTCCATACTTACAATAGATTTTTCTTTTTCCAAAACATACTTTCAAATACCCAATTTTCCTTCACACTTTCCCAAAATCTCACAATGGCATTTTGGTTTGTTCTCAATACATTCGTATCTATACATGCATGCCTTCAATAAAAGGGAGATAACAAATCATCAACATGTATATAATCAACAAATGAGGCAACTCGGCCCTCCAAAACTGTAACCATCACAATTCATAATATACTCAGATACACTGAGACAAAAACAATAAAACTCTGCTCTACCGACTATATGCACAGTAAGCCAAGGATACAACTCTCACAACGGTATGCCATTTTACCAAGCGCTAGCTGGAAGGGTGTAGTACCTTAGATTCTCAGCGCAGTCAGTTCTCCAGACGCTAGCTGGAAGGTAACGGTACCTCTGATTACAAGCGCAGGGCGTAACACCCATAATCAAAATACAACAGAATATAACCAACGAGTGTAATACATACACATAAACTATCAAGATACATAAGCAATGTGTTAAAGTATATGAACACATAGGTATGTGTGGAGTACATCCCCTATCTCCTCCTATACATTGGAGTACATCCTCTATCTTCTCCCTAACAATTATACATATATAATGTATCATAGCACTTCATTATATACAATGCTCAATCAACACAGGTGTAATGCATACACGACAATTCAACACAACCATGTCATCCTCCACCGATGACCAAGGACAAAACCTCTAGATGCATGTATTCAGTACATCTATTAAAAGACTCATCTATCGTGAGATCTTAAACCCAACAACAACGCTAGTATGGTAAGTAAAGGTAAAACCGCAAATGTGTGTATTCAATACTCAAGAGACAATATTTCAATTCCCAAATTCATTTTTCATTTTCAAAATCGACTTGTTCCACCACTTATTCCAAAAAAACTTTTCCCATTTCACAAAACCAATTTCATTCTTTCATAACTTTCCAAATCAATTACGCAAATTAATTCATAACAATAAATTAGGGCTTTTCTCCCTCTTTCTCAATATTGACTAAAAAGGCTCAAATACCAACAACAAACAACAACAACCACATTTGAGACCCAAAATACATATGTATTAGCCCAAAGAACAAAACCCCCTCTTTCATTTTATCAAATCAAATATAAATTAGGGCTTTTTTTTTCTTTCAACAATGATATACTAATTTACACCTCAATTAGTCCAAACCACAATCAATGATAACAAACCCATTTTCAAACAACCAACCCTAGGTTCACCCTCATGATTTTCAAACAAACCCAAGATGGATAGGATTTTCATGCAATACAAAACTACCACATGTCTATCTATAGACGAAACGTTGTAAAAGAACAAGGAAATCCCTACCTCAAATGGAGAAGAAGAAGAATTTTGAAATGCTCCAAACCTCAAGATTTTCGGATTGATAGGAAGCCCACACTAAGCTCTACACTTTTTATAAAGGCCCAATGATAGAAAATCACTCCCACTAGATCAAACCCTAGAGAGAAGTTCGAGTTTTTAGAGTGAGGTGCTCTCCAATGGAGGTTTTGAAAAAGTAGGAGAGAGAAAGAAAGTCAAAAAGTGATCCAAAATGTCACTTTTCGGACTGATATAAAAGTCGCCCCGCTCGAGCGTGGAACTCCCCACTCGAGCGTCAGACACAAACTCATGCTCGAGCGTCAAAAGCGCCGCTCGAGCATTGATTGCACACTTCCAGAAGTTTTGCAGACCATGGTCCCCGCTCGAGCGTCAGACTCCCCGCTCGAGCGGAGAAACAAAAGCGAAAGGGCCTACTCGAGCGTCAAAACTCCCGCTCGAGTATACGATGACCTGCAAAGAGAATATTGGGAGATAAATATTCACGCTCGAGCGTCAAAACACCCGCTCGAGTGGATAAGCAACAACAATGGGCCCGCTCGAGCGTCAAAAGCCCCGCTCGAGCGTGAAGGTCAAAATCTGGGCGACAACCATGGGTTTCTAAACACAACCAACCTGTCACGAACCTGCTCAAAACATCCTATAACTCAAATACAAAGTATTGAAGGACGGAAATAAGCTAAATACAACAACCCACATCTACGGAACCAAGTCCAAAATACAATACTCAATGGAAGAAAAACCGGGATCGCCATAACCTCCCCTCCTTAAAGAATTTCGTCCCCGAAATTAAGAACACGCCAAAAGCACAAGGCCAACAGATCACACAGCACCCAACACCCAAGTACTAGGAAAGAAACTATTCTCACAACAAACCTTCGGTTAGCTCTCACCAAAAGAAAGGCATACCAAGGAAACACGTTCCAAAAGACAACACTCAGGCACAAAAAGCTTCAACAAAGCCAAACTTTTCCCGAAACAATTCACCAACATCCGACTAGCACTTCAAGCTAAGTCACTACTTAACAACATAATTCCCAAAAAGGCAACCAAAGCAAATCGTTTGTATAAATATAAGAAAAAAACATTTTCTTGTCCATGAGGCAATTCTCAAAGATAGTCAAATTTTCAACGTTGACATTTCGAAATAAATTTTGCACTTTCCAAGTGAAACTCAAAAGTTTTGTAAACATTTGTCACAAACATGATGCCACCCATAAAATATAAACATCTCCAGTTCATTTGCCAAAACTACTTGTTTGGAAATTCTCATAACATTCAAATTAAATCAAATCCTCAATATTTTCCTTTTGACAATGCCCTTAAGAATTTATTGTCCATTCCTTTTTAACACAACAATCGGTGAACTTCTACCATCACCCAATAACACCCATCACTTACATGGTGAGGCCACAACCAGCACAAAACATAACATTTCAATACTGATAGTTAATAGAAATAACAACTATGCTAACAACGCAATATGGTATAAGAAATTCATGATTTTGCAATTTCATTCTACCTTCCTTTACTTAATCAAATTTAAAATCATAAATATGGTGCATTATCTAGCCAACCAATTTCCATGAGACTACAGCTCATATAAAAACACTTCCATACTTCAATTGATACACATATTTGCTGTACCAGTGGAGTCCATCCCCTATCTCCTCCAAAACAATATACATATACAATGTATTATAGCACATCATTACATACAATGCTCAATCAACACAGGTGTAATGCATACACGACAATTTAACACAACAATGTCATCCTCCACCGATGACCAAGGACAAAACCTCTAGATGCATGTATTTAGTACATCTATTAAAAGACTCATCTATCGTGAGATCTTAAACCCAACAACAACGCTAGTATGGTAAGTAAAGGTAAAACCCCAAATGTGTGTATTCAATACTCAAGATACAATATTTCAATTCCTAAATTCATTTTCCATTTTCAAGTTGTAACACCCCACTTTTTATTACTCGAAGTCATTACCAAATTCATTAACTTAATTCAAGTTCAGAGATAACATGCAGAATTAAAATCTTTAGTCCCATGAGTAGAAATAAATAACAATTCTCTCATCCGAATGAATTTAAATACAACATGAGCATACTGAATAAAATGCCCGAAGACTTACATCATTAAAGAATCAAAAAGAAGGGTGTAACCCTTTTACATATATGGCATTCCGCCAACACAAAAGAGGCCCCGTGGCCAACAAATAAGAAGATCCACATCTTGTAGCACATCCTGCTTAACACCTGAAAAAGATTCAACAACGTGGGATGAACATATAGTCCAGTAGGGATCTCAACATGGCCCTCAACAATAACAATTTACAGATAGCTATGATCATGTATGCCCAATCTCATACTAGAATAATAATGTGGCAGTTTATACAAAATATACATAAGTATGAACTTTTCTCGAAAACAGTCATTTCATTCAACGCTATAAGTGATTCATCTTTCTTTTCTTTTCACTACCCTTTGTTCCCAAACTTTCACAACAATAACAACTTCTTAGAAAATCGATTTCTCTAAGCCCATTACCTTTCTCTCATTTTCCATACTTACAATAGATTTTTCTTTTTCCAAAACATACTTTCAAATACCCAATTTTCCTTCACACTTTCTCAAAATCTCACAATGGCATTTTGGTTTGTTCTCAATACATTCGTATCTATACATGCATGCCTTCAATAAAAGGGAGATAACAAATCATCAACATGTATATAATCAACAAATGAGGCAACTCGGCCCTCCAAAACTGTAAGCATCACAATCCATAATATACTCAGATACACCGAGACAAAAACAATAAAACTCTGCTCTACCGACTATATGCACAGTAAGCCAAGGATACAACTCTCACAACGGTATGCCATTTTACCAAGCGCTAGCTGGAAGGGTGTAGTACCTTAGATTCTCAGCGCAGTCAGTTCTCCAGACGCTAGCTGGAAGGTAATGGTACCTCTGATTATAAGCGCAGGGCGTAACACCCATAATCAAAATACAACAGAGTATAACCAACGAGTGTAATACATACACATAAACTATTAAGATACATAAGCAATGTGTTAAAGTATATGAACACATAGGTATGTGTGGAGTACATCCCCTATCTCCTCCTATACATTGGAGTACATCCCCTATCTCCTCCCTAACAATTATACATATATAATGTATCATAACACTTCATTACATACAATGCTCAATCAACACAGGTGTAATGCATACATGACAATTCAACCTAACCATGTCATTCTCCACTGATGACCAAGAACAAAACCTCTAGATGCATGTATTCAGTACATCTATTAAAAGACTCATCTATCGTGAGATCTTTAATCCAACAACAATGCTAGTATGGTAAGTAAAGGTAAAACCCCAAATGTGTGTATTTAATACTCAAGATACAATATTTCAATTCCCAAATTCATTTTCCATTTTCAAAATCGACTTGCGGATTTGAGATTCCTTTGGCCGCAACCGAACCGCCAAACCACGAGCACCCCTAGTAATTTATAAAACTTTGTGTTTTCAGTTTGTTTAAATATTCTGTTTGTGTTTTCAATTAAAAAATAGTTTAAATGTTGTGTTGAAAAAAAGTTTTCAACTTGAATATCTTTTTTGAATTGAAAAAAATAAATGTATTATTTATTTATATTTTTTGGTTTTAAATCTATATCTAAAAATAATAAATATAAAATATGATATGTGCTGGTTGGTTTTTGTTTTCAAAAATAAATATAGATGTAGCAATACAGAGACATATAATCTCTACTACTGCTCTATTCATAGTTTTGGTGGTTTGAATTGTTTTTATATTTTAAGAACCACAGATTGTAATACTTTATGTGGATGAGGCATGCTGTGATTGTAGTATGTGGATGAGGTATGCAGTGATTGTAATATTCTAAAGTTTCAAACTTTCTTACTTTGGATGAGGCATGCAGTGATGGTAATATTTTTTTATGTCATTGACTGTAATACTTTCTTCTCTTTTTTTTTTTTTTTGGAGGAAGTGCACAAGTTGAATTATGTTGAAAATTTATAAAATTTGAAACTACCAAACCAATTCGCATCCATCCGCCAAACCACCAATTCGCTCAATCTACATCCGCCGAATTGGTAGACGGATGTGGATTGATTTTCTCCAATCCACCAATCTGGCGGACGGATGGCGGATTGGAGGTTTCGTGACCGCAACCGATTCGTGCCCACCCCTAATGTAAAGGGATGTAAGGGTCCAACTTGGTGGGAAACAATAAAGCAGTGATAGGTTTGTGCTAAATTATTTTCAGACCATATTTATCCAATACATCTCTCTCATTACGTCAAACATATTCAAGTGTTTTTTATATGCTGCCCAAACAAAAAAAAAAAGGTCAGTTAAAGAAAATATACAATAATAATGTCATAGGATAAAGAAATTGACGAAATCCCCTTTTGAAGGATCCAAGTCATTGGGGTAAAGGACACAATCACTGTCAAAGATTCAAGCCACTGGGGTGAAGGGCAGTAGGATTCAAGCCATTAGGGTAAAGGAAACAATCACTGCCAAGGATTCAAGCCATTGGGGTAAAGGACACAACTACTGCCAATGATCCAAGCCATTGTGGTAAAGGACACATTCACTGCCAAGGATTCAACCCATTGGGGTGAAGGACACATTCACTGCGAAGGATCCAATCCATTGGGATTGGGGTGAAGAACACAATCACTGTCAAGAATCCAAGCCATTGGGGTGAAGGACACAATCACTGCCAATGATTCAAGCTATTAGGATGAAGGACACATTCACTGCCAAGGATTCAAGCCATTAGGGTAAAGGACACATTCACTGCCAATGATTCAAGCCATTGGGGTGAAGGACACAATCACTACGAAGGATACAAGCCATTGGGATGAAAGACACATTCACTGTCAAGGTTTCAAGCCATTGGGGTAAAGGACACATTCACTGCCAAGGATTCAAGCCGTTGGAGTGAAGGACATAATCACTGCCAAGGATTAAAGCCATTGGGGTGAAATGGCACAATCACTACCAAGGATTCACGCCATTGGGGTGAAAAGACACAATCACTGCCAAGGATTCAAGCTAATTATTGCCATTAGGATAGAAGGGGCAATGATACCTACAAACAAACTCTGACACCTTTCGTGTTGCCCACAAAAGAGGTAAAAAGACATGAAAAAAAGAAAAATTCATAATTCATACAGTTAAAATTCACTTGCATGAATCATGAGGGAGCAAGCCTTAACTGGATTAGATTTTTTTTTAAAAAAAAAGGGAGACAAATTTCTACAAAAGGGGCTGAAAATTTGTGAGGGTTCAGCCAAAGAAGCCAAAGGGAAAGCAGATTTTTGTAGCTTGGGATTTTGCTGTCATTTGTTCAAGGATACAAGTAGCAGGTTCTTTGGTCATATCCACAAGCAAAGACTTTGTATGCAGGCTGTTGAAAAAAAAAAATGCTATGAATAAAAGGCATAGTGCATACTTGATGAACAACTTGATTAACCATAAAAGACCTTGTTCTTTCTTGAAGAAAAGAAATCTTATGCCCTAAAAAAAATGTAGAGATGGAGGTCTTGTTTTGTTGGGTCAATGGTACATACAAGGGATGTTGCTTCATGCAGAATTTAAGAACATGATATTCATGAACCTAATATGGGTGTCAAAAAAAAATAATAAACAAATGATGAAGTTGAAAGCAGCAGGGTTTTTGGAGTAAAAAAATGGGGCTTACATTGTTGTCTTGATTCACCCTTTCAAGAAGGGTTTTCTTTTTTGTGGACTATGGTCTAGCAAAATTGGTATGGTCATATTGGCCTCAGGTTCTTTAGGCCATTTAGAAAAATAATAAAAATAAAATAAAATAGAGTATGCCAAACAACACAATAACAAACAGGTTGTTGTTATTAAAAATAAAAATAACAATAATAAATAATAATAATAATAATAATAATAATAATAATAATAATAAAAATAAAAAGATCTTGTGGAAGATAAAGCACAAGAAAAAGGAGCTGTTTGGTCTGGAAAATTTTTTGCTTACATGGTTGTCTCGATTTCAAGAAGGGTTTTTGTTTGTTAGACTATGGGCTGTCTTTGTTTTAAACAAACAAGGTGACAGTTTTTTCCATCATAATAAAAAAAAAAGAAAAAAGAAAAAAGAAAAAAAGAGCAACAAATAGCTTCATATCATGATGACGGTAAAAGGGAAGCATACCTAATTAAAAGGAATTTGAAGGAATTCTTTTGTGCCTTCTTTGAAGTGTAAGAAGAGTAGCTTCTGCTGGGAAGACAAGAAATGCAATGGCCAGATAACTTCTGATGGAAATAACTTGAAAGGGTGAAGACCTAACATGCACTACAAAATTTGCAGAGGAAAGGAAAAAAAATAAATAAATAAACAGAGAGAGAAAGGCTGCTGGAGATTTGCTGGAAAAAAAAAAATGCTGAAAGGATAAAGATTTTGAGAGTTACGGGCTGGTCCTATGGATCGGTCTTATTACCCAGCAGGTCCTACCCAAAAAATCAAATAGTGTTTTTCATTTTTACCCCTAGACTCGACACTACAAATTTATCATTGATTTATCACTTGTTTAAACAAATTTATCACTAGTTTAAACAAATTTATTACTGACTTATCACTAGTTTAAACAAATTTATCACTGATTTATCACTAGTTTAAACAAATTTATCACTAGTTTAAACAGATTTATCACAGGGATCTTCCCCAATATACACAGAGAGAGAGAGAGAGAGAGAGAGAGAGAGAGAGAAAAGACTCAACGGCAAAGAGCCTAGACCGTAGATCTATAGGTGGAGGCAGCGATGACTATGGAGGTAGAGGCGGCAGTGGTCGACAACGACGGTGGAGGTAGAGGTAAAGGTGAAGACGTCGGTGGTGGGGGAGGCAAAGACGTCGGTGGAGGTGGAAGCAATGGTGAAAGTGGAAGAAGATACCGGTTGAGGTCGCTGGCAATGACGACAGTGGAAGCGGCGATGTCTTTAAAAAGTCTTGATCTCACTGGAAACCATGTACAGTACCACATTGGAGCTAAGGATAGTTGAGGACTTAATGGTGTCAGTACGTGTAGTGAGGGTAATATGGACAGTTGAGGACTTAATGGTGTATTTAAAAGGTTAACATGACTTATGAGTAATTAATTTCATTTAATGGGACTAGCTGGTAAATATCCTTAAAGATTTTCTAGAAACAAAAATCTACTGGAAGGAAGAAAGTTGTAGGAAAAAAATATATATGGACTATATGCATGAATAGGTGTTATATAAAGTAAAAAGTCTCGCTTAAGAAAAGAGTTAATGGTCGCTTAAAACACTCTAAAGAAGCAAGAGTTCATATAGGATTTGAAATCCTATCAATGTCAATCCATCCTATTTCATTTAGACAAACTCCTAATATATATATATATATATATATATCTGATGTAAATAAAAAAATAAAAAAGAATCTGATCCTAAAAAAAATTAATAAATAATAATAATAAATAAATAATTTTAAAAATAATTTTTGGCAAGTTGGAGGCCCACAAGAAAAGGCCCAATTAAATCTTGGACTTTACCCATCAATATCCATGATGGCCTAGAAAAAGAAAAAAAATTTGCTGTAAAAAAAAATGGTAGCGAGTTGGAGGCCCACAAAAGGAAAGATCCAATTAAATCTTGGACCTTATCCCTGACCTTTTATTAAAAAAGGACCCATGCAACAAAAGTGAAAGACCGATGGACTATAAAGGGCAATTAACTTTTTATTTTTATTTTTATTTTTTTAAAAAAAGGATCAAAACCACAAAAAGGACCCATGCAACAAAAGTAAAAGGCCCATGCCAAAAAAAAAGGGGGGGGGGGCAAGAACCAAGGCCAAGAAATAATCTCATCTAGGACCTAAAGATCATCCAGATATAGAAGTGCCAAATTGTCGTGACTCGCATATTTAAGAAAATTCACTTGTACAAGTTACAATGGGGCATTTGTTGGCACATAAATTTGGTTGAAATTTATGTTCAAATTTCAAATACGATCAATCAGTTAATGACACACATAGAAGCCTATGATTGGATTGTTGTTGGTAATCACTTTCTAAAATGATCAACTTGATTCGTTAAAGTGTACAAATAAAACGTCATATCTCAACGACGTTTTGCAAGATGCTCAAATGACACGTGGAACCTACGAAAGATGACACCTATAGAGCCTACAACAAGAACACCACACAAGATGAAACCCCAAAGATTAATTTGGTTAATCAGATATACGATTAATCATATAGCTTTATCATTTAAAATTCCAATGGCGCTATTATTCAATTTGAAATTCAAATTGAGGATGAGACATTCTTATCATCTAAATAGCCCTCTATAAATATGAGGACCATCACACAAGATCGAGGATCAGAAAATCAGAGGTGAGAAGATCAGAGCGAGAGAGAGAGAGAGAGAGAAATCAAAAGCTAAAGAAATCGTTACAAGAAAGACGAAAAGAAGCTTCGAGAACTCAAAAACCTACGCTATAAACGCAGAATGGTGATGAATATATAAAGGGTTCCAAACCCAAGAATTGTACTTTGTATTCAAGGATTCAAAACCCATAATAGTTTCAATAAAATATTTATTTTTCTTAAATTGTCTTCTGGTATTGATTTTGTTCTTAATTAATCGGAGGCTTCATTTATATAAAATGTGTAATTAATGATCTGGAATACAGATCAAAAATAAGAACCTGCTATTCAAATAATCAACACTTCAAATAAACAGTGTATATTTGTAACATGAAATTTTGAAATGTGTTGAAACACTTCATATTTCAAAATTTGTGTCTACAATGGGACATTGATACTTGAGCAAAAATGCAGAAGATTAACTATCACAATTTCATGTGTACAAAACAAAGTCGGATTTAGTGCACTTTACCAAAGTGCAGTGTAATTTACCCAACAGTAACACAAATGCTCCTCTCAGGAACAGTAGGCTCAAGCAATTATGGAACCTTTTTTATGATATTGAGAGAAGTTGACTTGAATAATGATACCCAATATAAGGCAATGAATAAAAAGCTTTCAAATTCAATAACAAACCCCAGTGCACACAAATCAAACAGAAAAACAGAATAGAATATGATATATGCACAGGAAAACTCACCCTATAATCTATTTTATGTACTCTCTTCTTATTTTCAGCCATACATTACTACATGTAACCATAAATATGTAGCCAGCAAATATGCCTTCCTGCAAAATGATAAAGCCATTTTAATACATCATCCTTCTCATACATATCATAGAGAATATGATGGCACCATAATGAAACTCGTTTAATGGGCACTTAAATCATTATTCAGTGTATCAGTGGCCCCTTATACTTTCCCATTCATCTTTTCTTTTTTTGGCTAACAAGAGTAGAATATGATGTACATGCACAACAAAAAACAATAAAGGATGAGAAACCACTTGTTTTAGCAAAATATCCTATACTTTAGGAAAGAAAATAGCAGCCACAATTGCTTCATAAGAGTGAAATGCTTCATCAGAATCAAACATATGAAACTAAAATGAGGTAACATCTCAATCTAGAATATGGACTATATGGAAACACAAATCAACTACAAAAATTAACATTTGTATCCATTTATTCATTTTCCAAACCATCTTACGGTCGCTCATAGATGACCCACCACTCCAGCTATAAACATATATTCTATAATATCAAGATCCACATTTGTCCACTGCCAGAGAAAAATGATTTTCTACTTCACCCTCTTTTACCAGAATCTCAAAATAAAGCGTCATAGGAAATTGAGGCAAAGTCGCATCTGGTAAGAAAAGGATTGGTGATGAGATACAAACAGGCAACTAGTGGAATGCCAGGTTTACCTCCTTCCACCTTCTGATAGAATCAATATTACCTATACAAATACCCTTTCTTCCCTTTAAAACCATAAAACTCTTCTTCCCCCTCCAATCTTACCTCAATCCAAATAAACTAAAGAGTATACAGCACAAATACTGGATTCTAAAGTTATTACATTTCAACTCCTGCCACTTCCAAAGAGAGGGATCAAGATTTGAAGTCCTACTTGAGAATTGGACCCAACAAACTACAGATCTTGCATCTATAAAATCCCACACCATCTTCTTTATGTAGGATAAATTCAGTGAGAAGACTGCTCAGACTACTAGTTGAAGCATTTTCAGAAGCAGATAGAAACATTCATTCAGCTTAAAATTATAGCTGGATGATTTTTCTTGATGTTTCTTCCTAGCTAACCTAGAGTATTCTAATACCTTCCATTATAAATCCCCTACATGGAGCACGGTGATATTGAGTAACAAGTCTAATAAGTAAACAGCATAGTTATCATTCACACACCACAAAACAAAATGCAACATGATGCACAATATAAAAGACAATGAATAAGCAGCATCTCCAGATGACGTGCATTAGGCATTTGACATATAGAACAACTTGCTTCTGAATGACCTAGTCCAACGAAAAAAATAAAATAAAAATTAACCACAATTTCTTCAATAGTGTGAGAAATCAATTTATCAAAAAAATAAATTAAAATGAAATAAAAAAATTAAAAAAAATAAAAAAAAAATTTGAGAAACCAAACAAAATTTGTCTAAGATACCAAATGGATTACAAATGACCGGATCCCTCAATTCCAATAACAAACCCCAGACCACACAAGCAAACAAAAACTAGCTAACCACAATAATATTTTCTGAAACTTATCCTCTAATCTATTTTCAGTACTGTCTATTCTTCTAGTTCACCTGATACTTATTTTGGCCATACATAACTACATGTAACCAGCAAATGTGCTTTCCTGAAAAATGATTAACCCACTTTAATAACTTAATGAGCAATTAACAGTTATTCAGTGTATCAGTTTGCCCCTTCTTATAATTTCTTTCTTTTTTGGCTAACAAGAGTAGAAAATGATATACATACACACACACACACACACACATATGCACATCAAAAAGCAATAAAGGATGAGCAACCACTTGTTTTAGCATAAAATCAAATACCAATTGAAGTACTTCCAGGGTATGACATTTTAAGAAAGAAAACATTAGCCACAATTGCTTCATCGGAGTAAAAACAATGTTTCATGAAGCTAGACACAACGAAGACACAAACCTAAAAAAAGGCAACATCTCCATCTAGAATATGGACCATATGGAAACACAAATCATAGACATTTGTATCCATTTAGTCCTTTTCCAAACCTTCTTCTGGTTGTCATCCCCAACTCCAGCTATACACTGAACAATCAACACAAATAAGATATAAAGATAGACATATATTCTATACATCAAGATCCACATTTGTCCACTGCCAGAGAAACTAAAATTGATTCACAACTTCAAGTTCATCCTCTATTACAGACAACCCCCGATATAAAGCATCATAGGAAATTGAGGAAAAGGTATATTTGTTAAAAAAAGGATCGGTGAGATAAAAACAGGTGACTAGTAGAATGTCAAGCTCCCCTCCTTCCACCTTGTAATAGAGTCAATGTTATCCATATAAATATCTTTTCTTCCCTTAAAAAGTATAAGCCAAAAAAACCTATGAGCCATTTTTTCCCCTTCCACTGTTATCTCAACCTAAACAAACTAAGAGTTAACAGCATAAATAATGGATTCTAAAGTTATTACATTTCAATTCTTCTGACTTCCAAAGAGAGGTTTAGATTTGAAGTCCAAGAATCCTGGTTGAGAATTGGACCCTACAACCTAGAGTTCTTGCATCTCTAATATCCAAGACCATCTTCTGTTGTAGAATGAATTCAAATGAGAAAACCACTCAGACTACTACGTTGAAGTATTTTTAGAAGCAGATAGAGATATTCTGTGTTACATGGACTCTTCTATTTCCCTCTATCCGTGTCCACCGGATAATGACATGGGTAAGGGTGTGGGATATGTGTCCAACGCTTGTACCCAATTTAGATACTCGGATCCTTTAATTTGTTACAACATATGAAGAAGAAAAAATTCACATTTGCTAGTAAAACAATATTTTTAGCATCTCACATGAATTAGATCTAGAAATTTCATATTTTTCCTGAATCCTATTTAATTTCTAGTATATTTCTACATGATTTACAATATGCAATATATGTGTAAATGATGTATGCCCGTACCCATATCCAATTTTGGATATGTATCCCAAAATCTTAAGATTTAAATTTATGAAAGTCTGACTCTTGGATACACACTTGCACCCAATACTCATACCTAATTCCATGTAACATATGAGATATTCAGCTTAAAATAATAGCTGGAAGCATTTTCTTGATGTTTTCTTCTAGCTAACCTAGAGCATTCTAATACATTCCATTATAAATCCCCATACTTGGTGCACAGTTGCTTTGAGTAATGAAAACCCATGACAGATCTTTGTGACTTGAAAAGCATAATTATCATTCCTATACCACAAAACAATGTGCAACAGGATACACAATATAATAACAGACCAATATGTCCAGACTCTCCAGATTTGACATACAGAACGACTTGTTTCTGAATAGCCCAGGACAAGGAAAACAATATCAACCACAATTTCTTCAATAGTGTGAAAAATCAACTTATCAATATATGTGTGTGTGTGTGTGAGAAATCAAACAAAATTTAGTTTAGCTACCCAAACCTGATGAAGAACAAGTAACAAACATCTCTTTCTAAAAAATGGATTACAAATGACCCAATTAGTATAATCATATAGCAACTCGGCCCATAGCAATATGAATATGTCAAAGCATTAAAAGGAGAGTGTGTTTGAGTTTGTGTGTGCATTGACACAATGTTGAGGTATAAAGAACATACAGTTGTGATTTACCCGCAGACATCTAAAATAGTGCTTAAAGTAACAAAAGACAGCTCACTTTTGCTTCTCACATCCTTCTTTGCTTTCACTTGCTTCTTCATAACTGTTTCGCTTTCAACTGTATTTCTTGCTCTCTAGGAAGTTGGAAGCAGAGCATTACAAATGGTTCAACTGCCCCTCTAAGACATTAGTATGTTCTTTCACTAAAATTAGGGTTTCCATGAAAGTATCAACATTAAATGAGTAGGAACTCCCCTTTATTCCAGTATTCGACATTGTTTTGGTTCCAGGGTCATAAGAAATTAGCCAGTTGTTAGTTGTTGATAGCAGAACCTCACCATTCTGCCTAAATCCCAATGTCTTATTCAACACGCCTGGTAGATTAATACTGAATAGTTTA
Source organism: Camellia sinensis (assembly GCF_004153795.1). Taxonomy (NCBI): domain Eukaryota; kingdom Viridiplantae; phylum Streptophyta; class Magnoliopsida; order Ericales; family Theaceae; genus Camellia; species Camellia sinensis. Next base: position 152,182 of record NW_021024878.1, on the reverse strand, counting down.
GTCCAAGATTCTGCAACTCCATATTCTTTCATCACCCATATGCAGCAAGAAGATCTGCCCGTTTCTGCACCACAAAACAGAGCCAATGACTCTCCAAATAATTTAATGGACAGACACATTGGATGCCGACCAGCTAAAGCAGGAGGTATCATCATCTCAGAGAATGCTTCAGAAACCATATCAAACGACACTATCAAATTGCGAAAACCACCCACCACACTTGGATCATATGCAACCCAATGTACAGCTCCATTCACAAAAGCTTGTGACCACATAAATTCAACCATGCAATATGGAGGAGCAGCAGCAGAATCAATCTCTCTCCACGACCCTATCCCTTGCGTGTAAAGCTCAACCTTCGGAGGAACTTTGAACCGATTTATATGCTCCTTCTCATACACAATCCTCACCACCTTGTACTCATGAGTCATGCGGTGAGCCCCAAATCCAAGAACAAACATATAGGGGCCTCGTGGCTTACAAGGCATAGGGAGAGTCACTGATTTCATAATTGATGGGTTCCATAAAACAATATGGTGGGTATCACCAAAATAATCGTCGCACAGACATAGCAAACCATTGCAGCTACCAACAATTCTGAAATACCCAATTAGGCTTTTGAATGGGAACTCGAATTCCGAATAATCGTCACCGAATTTTTCATCGTCAGAGCACAAGAGATAGTGTTCTTTCTCGTCATTATCAGTGTAAAGCCTAAGGAGAAGCTTGTCACTGGTTCTTTTTCTGTCTGTAATGGTTTGATTGAGGTGTTTGGTGATGAAACTAGGGCTTGTGATGAGAGAGTGCCATGATTTGCAGACAGATGTGAATCGAAGTAGAGATTGTACGGGGAGTCTTACAAGAATTTCAATTATGAGTTCATTGGGTATGTAGTCTGACATTGATCTAATTGGAAGAGAACACTGATTTTATAGGAATTGGGTATAAAATACAGAGATTCTATAAAAAAAAAAAAAAAAAAAAGAGCTAGAATTTGAGAAAAAAGAGCAAAGTTAGATTGTGAACTTACACTTGTGATGATCCATATATACACATACAAGCCCCTGTTTTGACAGCTCAATTCTTCGAATAGTTTCGGCCGTATGCTTTAACTTCAACAGAGTATTTCAAAATTCAAACCAATGGAATAGAGAGGAGAGCAAATTCAAATCTGAAACCCTAATTTCTCTTTTCGTTCTTCGAATCCAGAATTTTTTTTCCGGAGAAACAAAAAATAAAAAATCTTATCGTTTGACCCTTTATTTTTATTTTTATTTTTATTTTTTAAAAAACAAAAAACTACTCTTAATTTTTTAATTTTATTAATTCAAACTCTAAACTTCTTATTTGTTTTCAATATAAACTATTTACTTATTTTTGTTAAGTAAAATTGATAAAAATATATATATATTTTATTAATTAAATTTAATAAAAAAATAATATTTTACCTATATTTACATTAAGTTTAATATCTTAAATACTTTTTCTCTATTGGTATTACTTAATGAAAATAGCTAAATAGAGTAAATTGAAAATAAATCAAAATATTAAGGTTTAAAATGACAAAATTAATAATTTGAAATTCATTTTATTAAAAGGCTCAAATCATTTTCTTTTTTTTTTCTTTTTTTTTTTAGAAGAAATTTATATAGAAAACATGATAAATGTAAAAGAAAAAAAATATGAGCTCAATCTCAAATCTATCAACATCAACCCAAAAAAAGAAGGGAAAGCCTGACGTAATTCCTCAAGCCCATAAAGGACAGTTGGCAGTAGGTTGGTCCAAACTCAAGCGCATGAGAGACAATTAAACATAAAGATATCTTTTTAGAATGAAGATATATAAAGAAAGAAGGATTGTTGGATTGAGCTTCAATCCAATGAATGAGAATACACATGTCAGGAAATTCAAAAATGCAAGTTGGGACTAGCAGAGAGCAACGTTGTCTAACCAAAACCATCTCACAGTTGTGATGCCCAACAAGTTGGCCACTAGCATCTGGCATGATCTTAGCTATCCAATGAAGAAAACAACTTGGCAATTGGACTGGTCATAACCAAACAAAGGCAAAACCCTCCGATCAAAAGATAAACGGACGAAATTAGCCTTAGAGGCAGAGTTTTCAGAGGCAGAGTAGCTCCTATTGTGGGGTTCTAGAGGCATTAGCCTTATTGGATCAATTTACAAAATTCTGGCTAAGGTATTGGCTTGTAGGCTGAAAACTGTTCTGCCACAAATAATTAGTGAATCTCAAACAACATTTATAGGGGGGAGGAATATTATAGATGGTGTACTAATTGCAAATGAGGTGGTGGATGGTTGGAAGAAATCAAAAACCAAGGGTGTGCTTATCAAGCTAGATTTCGAGAAGGCTTTTGACTCTGTGAATTGGCTTTACCTCAAATCTATGCTTTTGAATTTTGGTTTTGGGGAAAAATGGATAAGCTAGATTGAAGAATGTATATCCTCTGTCAAACTTTCAGTCATTGTTAATGGATCTCCTACTGAGGAGTTCGCTCCACAAAGAGGCCTGAGGCAAGGGGATCCCTTGTCTCTTTTTTTATTCAATCTAGCTGCAGAAAGGTTTCAGCATTCTATTGTTTAGAGCACAACAGTTAGGCATCATTAAAGGTGTAAAGGTTAGTGTTAATGGTGTGGTGTTGTCCCATCTTCAATTTGCAGATGATTCACTATTATTTTGTGAGACGCAGGAGATTGAAGTTTGTAACTTAAAGCGGATTTTAAGATGCTTTGAACTAATCTCAGGCTTGAGAATTAACTAACATAAAAGTTTGGTGTTGGAGTTGGTATGCAAGAGGAGGTCATTAAATCCTTTGCAGCAACATTAAACTGTAGGACCAAATCCTTGCATATTCAGTACTTGGGGCTGCCCTTGGGAGCTAATCCAAATAGGCAAGCAACTTGGAAATCAGTCCTGGACAAAGTTAGAAACATGTTAGTTGGGTGAAAGAGAAGGCTACTATCATTTGCAGGCAGACTCACTCTAATTAAAGCTGTGACCTCCTCTCTGCCTATCTATTACCTATCTTTTTTTAAAATGCCAGAAGGGGTAGCTAGAAAGTTCGAGAAGCTTCAGGCCAAATTTCTCTGTGGGGGTAGGGCGGGATCTGATTTGAAGAAAAAACTACATATGGTAAAGTGGGAGAAACTTACTAAAACTGTGGATCAAGGTGGGCTTGGAATCAGGAGAGTGAGAGAAGTTAATGCCTGCTTTATTAATCAAGTAGTGGTGCAGATTTGGGACTGAACTAGAGGCATTGTGGAGGAGGATAACCTATAGCAGATATAACTTGGATTCAGGTAGCTGGCTCCCATCTTTTAATCCAAGCAGTAAACACACTTGGGTATGGAAAAGTATCTTATCAATAGCTGAGCACAGAAACAATTTATCGGAGTTCTTTTCAAACAATCTGATTATTAAGGTCGGGGATAGACATAGAGTAAAATTTTGGAAAGACAAATGGTGTTTGAATGTATGTTTGAAAGAAGAATTTCCTGTTCTCTTTAGATTGTTGGTTGATAAAGAAAAATCATTGAGATCATTGTATGAGAAAAAAGATGGATGAAGCAATTGGAACTTCAATTTTAGAAGGAGGTTGTTTGATTGGGAGTCTAGTGATGTAACGCCCCAAATTTCTAGCCCAAATGATAATACAACAATCATGGCTCTTTCGAGGAAAACCGAATATAAATCTCCAAACTTACGTTAATCCAACAACAAGTAAATAAACAAATAAATACCCTCAAGAGTTTACAAGTTTTCAAGGCTTGAACCTGGTTACACAAAACGATTATTCAAATCCACACACATACAGCCCTTGGCTTACACACAGAGTCACAGCAAAATGAGAGTCTTGTACTCTCAACACACATTTCCTCATCTTTAGTTAGACGGCATCACCACATCTTTTCTCACACAAAAATCCCGTAGGGTGAGCATAAAGCCTAATAGGAAATCCTCAACAAAGTATATACATTTTATACAAATCTCAAGAGATGAAATGCACATGCCACGCTACGCCCTTTTGAAAGAAAATCACATCTTCATCTTTGAAAACCATCATGCTCAATGATGTCATGCAATTTCAATTCTTCAAAACTTAACAATTTATTTCAAGAGCGGTAAATACGACTCTAGTAATCCCTAGGTTGGTGTCTGCAAGTAGACAATACAAGTACTACCAATTTGTCATTTTTACCAGCATTGACTGGAAGGTTTGACATCTATAATCTGTCATTTTTACCAGTATTAATTGGAAGGCTTGACACCTATTCAATTTCATCTACACAACCTGTCAAGACTTACTACCGTATTTACCTCAAAACCAATTCATGGAAACTTGTTTCTCAACATTTTTTTCTCAATGCAAGTTTTCAAATCAACTTTCAAAGTTTAATGTAATCAAATGAATTGATATGCCAATAACACAAGATGAATATAAATACTTTTATTCCAATTCATTATCCAAGGAATAACATAATTCCTTCTTCTCAAGTATCCTCAACAATTAGTCATTTCAAGACTATTTCAATGTTTTGAACAATAATTTCCAAAATGAACAACAATTCTCATATTCCCTGAAATTCATGATTTATATAAAATAAAAAATTTTCCAAACATCCATTTATTTTGACACACAAAATAAATATAACAATATCATTCATGGATTTTCATTCTCTTTTAAAAAAATCCCCAAATTCTAAGTTTTCTCACCAAAATTATACAACTCAAATCTTTTGAAAGAAAACTTTCCAAAATCATCTTTTCTTCAATCAACGAAGATCAAAACCTTTAAGATCATTTTAAAAGAACAAGAGACAACCCACTTTCAAAATCGCTCAACTTCTTAAATCAACAATCAATTTTCAAAGCTATCAAAGGATGATTTCGAAAATCATCTAGATCTTGCAAAAACATATATATAACTTTAAGGAAATCCTTACCTCAAGTTTTGAAGAAAAATTGAGATGAAACCCCAAAATTTACGATGTCGAAACTCGATCTCCACTGCACACAACAAAGCCCTCGAGGTGATGACCAACTTTGATAAAGAACTTAGGCCTAAATCCCAATGGATTTGCAGAAATCAAAGAGAGAAGGTGACTTCTAGAGAGACGAGCTGCAAATTTAGGGTTTTTGAGTGAAAAGGAAATCAAAAGTGAAGCAAAACGGCGATGTTGGTAACTGATATACGTCAGGCTCGCTCGAGCGATGGAGTTCTTGCTTGAGCGTAAAATACCTAGCTTCAGAAGTTTTTCAGATGCACTCCTCGCTTGAGCGGACAAGCAACTTCGAATGTATTTTGCATTTTTGCTTCGGGGGCGCTGCCCTCGACCCCACCAGGGCGCTGCCCTCGAACCCACCAAAGGGTGCTACCCTCTGGACCCCTACGAGCTGACCGGGCAGCTCGATCCCCGACATACTCAGCAAAGTGGCAAAATATAAAAGAAGGGTCAAAATCGGGATCGCTACAACCTTCCCCTCTTAAAGAATTTCATCCTCGAAATTTCAAATCAAACTACCAAAATAAAGGGGTTTTTAGCGATCAAAACCACGCTATTTTATTTTCAAATCACAATACTAGCTCTCAACCAAATTCCACCATTTCTACCATGGTTATCTCATTAACAACAACCTCCCAAATACGCATAAACATGAAATTTCCTAAAAAGTAATGGCAACTCTCAATAACCTTATGCTTAAAACAACAACGCACATATCAACATGTGATTAACAACTTTAAATACGTTTCCCTCAACACTAGGGAATATTACAAAGAAAGGCAACTTAAGCATTTTCAAACAAATCCAGGTATTTGGAGCGGACTTCTGCCTCCCGTTCTCACGTTGCTTCTTCAACCCCATGGTGTCTCCACAACACCTTTACCAATGGTATAGTTTTGCCCCGTAGCACTTGCTCCCAGATATCTAATATTTGAACCGGTCATTCTTCGTAAGAGGCATCCTCATCTACCTCCAAGTCAACCCAATCAAGAACATGAGAAGGGTCGGGTTCATACTTCCTAAGCATAGATATATAAAATATTGTGAACTCCTGAAAGTTGTGGTGGTAAAGCTAACTGGTATGCCACTTCCCTAATTCGCTCTAAGATCTCAAAAGGCCCAATGAACCTTGGAGATAATTTACCACTCTTACCAAATCTCACCAAGGCCAAATCTTATCAAACCCCGCCTTGGTGAGATTTTTAGAAACACATGGTCACCAACTTCAAAAGATAAAGGTTGTCTCCTCTTATCGGCATAACTCTTTTGTTGGCTTTGGGCCGTAACTAACCTCTTCCAAATGAGGACAACTTTCTCGGTTGTCTCTCTAACAATTTTCGGACCCAATAACGGTGCATCACCCATTTCGGCCCAACAAACTGGTGATCTACAAGGTCGGCCATATAAGGTCTCCAATGGTGCCATCCCAATACTAGCTTAGTAACTATTATTGTAAGCAAACTCAATCAATGGTAAGTGTCTTTCCCAAGGACCCTTAAAATCAAGGACACAAGCTCTAAGTATCTCCTCCATAATCTGAATGGTACGTTCCGACTGTTCATCGGTTTGAGGATGATAAGCAGTGCTAAGAGTCAACTTAGTTCTCAATGCCTCTTAAAGGCTTTGCCATAACCGGGCAGTAAAACGAGGATCCCTATCCGACATAATAGTCACAGGGACTCAATGAAGTCGAACTATCTCTCTAATGTACAACCCTACCAAGCATTCAACTGGGTCGCTGGTGCACATCGAAATGAAATGGGTAGACTTAGTCAACCTATCAATAATTACCCAAACGGCGTCATGTAGCACGCCCGCGAGGGACCCCGCGCTACACGTTACAGCTCGGACTCGATTTTGTTTGCGGTTCTAAATCTGAACCAAAGAGTCCAAATCCGGCAAATCGTTTTGAGAAAATAGATTTTTGAAAAGAAGTGCCAAACATAGACTGCTTTGCCAGATACAGAGTCGCCACCTAAATATTTTATTTTGGAGAATTTAGGAAACCCTAACTCGGTGCCAAAGGCCACGTGTCCGTCATCACCAAAGTTGCCTCGGCTCAGGAACTTGGGTACGATTGGGGAAGGTCAGCTATGAGCACCCCCTCTCGCCCGATCCGAAGATCGGCCTCTACTGTGCAGCCTAGGATCGCTTCGCCTCAATTCGGACCTGTTCGTTTTGAACCTCGAATCGTCATTCGGAACATTCGAACGGACAACTGTCAGAGGAGGCCCGTGTGGACTAGTTTTGAAGCAGCCCCGAACAGAGCCATCAAAGCCGAATCAAAAGATTAGATCTCACCCAGAAGAAGCTCGTGGAGCAACCATGAATGGATTCTTCCGCAAATCATTGCAAAAGCCGTCTCCTAGACACAGAGAGGCTTCAACTTCAAAAACCCATTTGGCATGGACTTGTTACACTTTTACCCTTTAAGAAGCTCCAAGGTCGAAAACACCGCATCGGGCGCCTTGGCAAAAAGTTAGAGCCTGAAAAGTGAAGGTTAAAATACCTGATATACCTTAACCGAAACTACGTAAGGCTTGATTCCCATGTTTGGGATACGTAGGCAACTTCACAATGAAGTCCAGCCCCAACGCTTTCCATATGCATCTCAGTCCATACAATTGGTTTTTTCGATTACATTCCAAAGTCAATGGCCATACGCTTCTAGATGACTTGTGTCCATATATTTGTTATACCGTCTTCGTCTATCTCTGTGTCCAAGAGTTTCGACACCACCAACTATGAAGACTGTTTTTGCGGACTGCTGCGGCAATCAAACAAGGGGAAACTTTCCGTAGCCACGACGTCGTCGGTGAGTCGCATCGTTCAAAGCCAGGGGCAACTTTCCCGTTGCCATCCACCACTTCCAAGCCAGAGGGAAATTTTCCATTGCCTGCGATCCGAGGTTGTGCATCTCGAGAATGAGTTCCGCGCTCGTTGGGCGGCGGCCGGTTTACAAAAATAGTTTTTGAGAATTTTACTGAGGTTGACCATTTTCTCGAAAATTATTCATTTCCAAAACTGGACCATTTTATTGGACCCAAAAAGGAAAATTTTCAGGTGCTTATATCTGACTTTGCATGGTTTTTTCAAATATCAAAAATCGAACAAGTGTGTTAATCCGACTCTCATCTTGATCAAAAACTGTTTTAGTAGAAAACCAACAAAAATGGTCATAATGATGAAAACTAGGGGCACAAGGTGAGGTTGGCTCTCTGTCTTCCCCGTCGTTAACATACTTGCCAGGAGGCACTCTAACCCACCAGAAAGAAATAGCGTGTTGACGCTAAGCGGGCGTTGGGCATGAACCCGCAACTTCCTGATTCATTCGTCAATCAACCTTGGGAGGGACCGAAAATAGAAAGAATAAAGAATTAGAGAGTGTAAAAGTTGAGAGAAAAGTAAGAAAAGGGTTTGAGAGAAAAAACAAGCCTGAGGGCCGAGTGATGTGAGAATCACAAATCAGGAAAGCGGGGGAAATATACCCGAAGGAACTGGCTTTCCTCGAGATTTTGAGTCTTTCGTTGAAAACATGTCCGCGTGTCGTGTCTTTCATTTTGTTCACCAGTCAACTTTTGTTTTGGGTCTTTTCGAGCGTGTCTCGTTGTGTTTAGGTCGTGTACCCTTTTGTTTGAGTCCTTACCGCTGTGGTTCAGTTGTAGGCTCGATCACCCCGGTTGAAAACCCTTTTTCTCAATCGTTTTGTGCCTCAGAGTGCTGTGCCATTCTCCACATTTCTGCTAAAATAGGTTGGTTTCTTTTGTTTAAACCGCAGGGTTCAACCCGGGTCACTTGGAAACAGTGAACATGTGGGTTCCAGATTGCATCTGAGTGTGTGCTTCAACTTCAGTCATCCCACCTTTATTTACTATCTTTTCAGATTTGAACTGTTCCGCCGCGTGCGGAATGAACTAAGAATACTGTGTTATGGGCTATTGAAGTTCAGAAATGAGTGGAGTTCAGAAATGAGCAGTGTTCAAAATCAGTTGTGAGCTCGTGTGGCTGTATGCAGATTAAACAAGCACTGTGTTACGAGCTGAGTGTTCAAATGGGCAGTGGTTTGTTTTGAGTTGTTTTGCTGTTGGCGTCGGCCAAATATTTGGCCAGTGGACTATTTTTATGGCCGATGGATGGCCGGTGATGCATTCTGATGGCCGTGGATATCCTGTGGTCTCCTACAGTGGTTTTGGAGCCTCTTACATCCTTTTTGGGGTTATGTGTGTGGTTCAGGGCCTTCATTGCTCAAGACGATGCAAGAAACATGCATCTCCGACGCTCAAGCCGGCCTCCATTTTGACCCCGGACCGTGCTCTTCTGCGCGTGGCACTCCAAATTCGTGCAAGGTGTATCCTTTCCGTATCCTTTGGCTTTTACGAAACTCAAAAGTTGCCCCATGTGCATCACATGTCAATCGCACTGTCCTGTGCACTCGCATTGTCTAAACGCATCGCGCTATTCTTGCGTATCTCATTGCATTTTGCATGCATTCAAATCGCGCTATTCTTGCGCATCTCATTGCATTTTGTATGCATTCAAATCGCGCTATTTTGCGCATCTCATTGCATTTTGCATGCATTCAATCATGTTACTTGCGTAGACCGCATGTTTTGGCTTGCGTAGACCGCATGTTTTGCTTGCGTTAGATCGCATGTTTGCAATCAATTTCATTACTTGCGTAGACCGCATATTTTGCTTGCGTAGACCGCATGTTTGCAAAAAATTCATTACTTGCGTAGACGCGCATGTTTGTTCAAAATTCATTACTTGCGTAGACCGCATGTTTTGCTAGCGTAAACCGCATCTTATGTTCAAATTCATTACTTGCGTAGACCGTATGTTTTGCTTGCGTAGAACCGCATGTTCGTTCAATCAATTACTTGCGTAGACCGCATGTTTTGCTTGCGTAGATCGCATGTTTGTTCAAATTCATTACTTGCGTAGACCACAATGTTTTGCTTGCGTAGACCGCATGTTTGTTCAAATTCATTACTTGCGTAGACCGCATGTTTTGCTTGCATAGACCGCATGTTTGTAATCAATGTTTTACTTGCGTAGACGCGCATGTTTGTAACCAATTTCATTGCTTGCGTAGACTGTATGCTTATGATCAGTTTCGTTGCCTGCGTAGACCGCGTGCTCCACTTACATGTCTGTGCCTTCATAGCATTGTTATGCTTCCCACTTGCTTTGCGTTGTCACGCATTTTCAAGTACATTATTATGCATGTTGCTAACGATATTGCACCTGTTAAGTTTGTTTCTTTGCAGGCATATATTGATGTACGTGTCATTTAAGGCTGGTGCAACCAGACGAGCCGCACAGGTATTGTACGATCTAGGAGACCTTAAATCCTTGGAAGGTGCCAAGACCTTTAGTGCATTGATGTGCACAGTCCATTTACTTGTCATGTACTTAAAGCCGCGTGTTGTCGCGCATCTCCATGCAGTATGCATTTCATGCATCATTTGCATTTAAAAACAAAAAACAAAAACAAAAAATATAATTTGCATTGTCATGCATCATCGTAAATAGTTGCATTGTCATGCATCATTAGAATATTAGTGCATATTGCATTGTGCTTGCATGCATTCACTGCATCACTTCCATCCATGGGCTCGCGCCTTCCATGTTGAGCTTGGTCCGGTATGTGCCATACTTCTCGTGCCGAAGCATAGTTCAGTGGACCGTTCTATTTTAGACGCGGCTTGTACGTGTACATGCCTTTCCTAGGCAAAGATTTGGTTTGGCCTGCGTGCCATATCCATTGCATCATTAGAAATATGTGCATATTGCATTGTCGCTTGCATGCATTACTGCATCACCTCCGCCTATGGCTCGCGCCTTTCCATGATTGAGCTTGGTCTGGTATGTGCTCATAACTTTTCATGTCGAAACATAGTTCAGTAGACTGTTTCTAGTTAGACACGGCTTGTATGTGTACATGCCCTTCCTAGGCAAGATTTGTTTGGCCCGCAGGCCATATCCATTATATTGCATTCCCATTCCATTGCATATTTGTAGATATTGCATTGTAGCTTGCATGCATTCACTGCACACTTCCATTCCATGGCTCGCGCCTTTCCATGTTGAGCTTGGTCTGGTATGTGCCCATACTTCTCGTGTCGAAGCATAGTTCAGTAGACCCATTCTATGTTAAACATGGCTTGTATGTGTACATGTCTTTCCTAGGCAAGATTTGGTTTGGCCCGTGCCATATCCATTGCCATCTCCCAGCATATCCACATATATATAATTACATTGTAGTGTAATTTTTGCATCCGGCATTAGGATCATTGTCCTTTCTTCTGCTGGGTCGTTTCCCCATTGTGTCAATCCCCCCCAATACTTGTTCTTCTGCGGCATTAGGATCATTGTCCTTTCTTCTACATTACTCATAGTTCAGTAGACCGTTCTATTGTAGACGGACTTGTTACCTCCATCAATCTTTTTGACATTTGTGTGGTTTCGAACCGCTCATGCATGGATCATGATTCAATTGCTTTGCATGTAGTTCGCAAATTGTTTCAATTGCATTGCGTTTTCATTTGCATTGTTTATACATTGTTTTGTATATATTGCATATCATTTTGCATTCATTCTTGCATTATCATGCATGTTGCTAATAAACATCGTACCTGCTGAGGTTGTTTTCTTTACAGGCACGATATTGTATGTACGGTTCATTTGAGGCTCGGTGCAAACCAGACGAACCGCACAGGTATTGTACCTCCGAGTGAGACGTATTGAGAATTGCATAACTTCTCTTACATCCTTTCTTCATTGTGTAGTGTAGTTTGGTGTATGCTAGCTTAAAACTGTTGCATGTGTGCTTCGTTACAAGCATTTCTTTGCATGATCATAAGTTATGCTCGGCTTCGTGCATTGTCTTGCATTTTGCCCCTGCCTTCGGGCGCATACCTTTTTGTCTTTGCAAGTTGTCTAAGTCTTCGCCTTGTCAAAAATGGGTTCGTCTCTGGGCTTTGACATTCACTTCCCGTCATCATTATGACTTCAAGTTCTATCAAAGAGGGGCAACTGTAGACACCCCATTTTTGACCGTCCTAAGACTTGGACGTCACCGTTGGAGATATTGGTGATAATCCATGTTTGTGTTCGTCTTGAGTTCCCGGAAGCCTTGGCAGCGCGCCTCGTCGCAGGACCTCTCGACTCGACTGTTTGTGCTTGGTTTGACACCCAAAACTTGTGTTTTTGCCTTTGAGAGGCAGGGTAGGGCTTGTAGACCATCCCCACCCATCACGGCCGTGGCTTGAGGCCACCGGCTGTGTTTTTGGCCACCGGCCAAATATTTGGCCGGCCGGCACTATAGATGGCCGGTCGGCTATCTTTTTTTGGTCAATTGCATCTTTGGCCGGCCGACTATTGTGCATCTGCTTTTGCAATATTTTGCACAGCTGTCTTCCATTTGGCTCCCCTCCATACACATGTATGGAGGGATCTCTCTCTTTGGAAGCTTGTCTTGTAAGCTTTACAAGACAAAAAGCTCTATAAAGAGAGGTCTTCTCTCTTGTTGAAGAGGTTAGACAATTTTAGACAGCCATTTAGGGTTTGAGTTCTAGGGTTAAGGTTTCATACATATCCTATCTCTATATCTCTCTCTTGTGTGTGTATAAGTGTGTTTTGTGTCTTACTATTGCACACAACACATAGTGTTACACCTTTTCTTTGGTCTTGAAGGGCCAGAGGTTTGTTCTTGAAGCTTTGGAGCTGTTTTGAGCTCAAGGAAGGGGCCTGGTCCACCATTTGTGAAGAAGTGTCAACAAGGGTAACAATCTTACTCCTTTTAACCCCATTCTTGCATACTATTTTTGGCCTATCTTAGAGCTGCTTTTGAGCTTAGTGTATATATAAAAAAGTTCTATTTTTGGGCCCTCAAATAGTTTGTTTGGAGTGTTTTGTGGTTTGGAGGTGTTTGACCCCTCTTAAGCCTTGAGAGGCTCCATTTTGTGCTATTTGAGTAAGCTCCGAGACCTTGGTGTTTGGGCCTCCTCACCACTGAAATCTTGAGGGATTTTAGAGGTGAGGATGGTGCCTTGAGGTCCCAAGAAGGAGAGGGCCACCCCCTCTCCTTGTTGTCCTTGAAAAGGACCATTTTTGGCCTCTTTGAGGGAGCACCTAGCTTAGGCTCTTGTTGACCATGCCTTAGTTGTTTTTTTGTGCTTATTATGTCATAATATGCCTTGTTTTAGTTTGGTTTTGGTACACCATGCTTGCTTAGCATACATGCCTGTAATTGCCACTTTGTTGCCTTAACATGCCTTAGGTGTAAACCATTGTTCCAGCATGTTTTAGGCTTGGCTTTGTGAAGCTTTTGTGCTTATTTTGCTATGTTTGAGGTTTGTCCTAGGTTGTTTGGGTCGACTTTGGCATGCTTAGTATAGCCCCTCTTGCATTTTGGTTTGTTAAGCCTTAAGTGTGTGAATGTATAGCATGCATCCTTGCCTTATTTAGTGGGTTGGGGCCATTTGCCATATTATTTCAGTCCCTTTTAACACTGCTTGTATGCTTGTTGGATGCCTCTTTGAAGCTTTGAAAGCTTGTCTTGCATGCTCCATGTTTTGGTCATTGTGCATGCTTTTGAATTTGAGCCACTTAGATGCCATCTAGGTGTCCCTTGGGTGTTGTTTAGGTTCGCATTAGACCTATTTTAAGTCCTCTAGCCTTTGTGAGGCTTGGTCGACTTAGTCTTGGTAACGCCTCTGGCTTGTCTTGGGTTTTGGCTTTGTTTGCATGCCTTGTTTATTCTTGTTTAATTGGCTTTAGCACCTTTTGTTAACATGATTTTCAATGCTTACCTTGCATGCCCTTAGTCCATGTTATGCTCTTTCAAGTGTGCTTGAGAGTTGCCCTTTTGTGCTTGAGTGTTAGCCCTTAACATGTGCATGTGTGTATGTGTGTTTAGTCCTCATTTCATTAGCGCTTATGGCCACTGTTTGGGCCTAATTAGAGCTACCTAAATCATGCTTAAGTACATCCCTTTGCTTGCTTGCATGCTTACCTTGCATGTTTGTTTACATGCTTGCATGTACATCTTGTATTCCCATGTTGCATCCTTAGCTTTCATGCCTAGGTTGCATTGCATCTAGCAAGCATGTCTTGTTCCTTGATCTAGTGATAGGAATTGGGCTTGGTTTGTTGGTTTGCATTGCATTTGACAGTCAAAATGGTGCACACTTGTCCCTTGGGCCCATCACGCATGGAAATGCGCGCTTGATGGTCCGAGAACCAAGGACCATGTCCCTTTGAGTCATACACATGATAAGGGATAGGATTGGTGATACATTGTTTGAATTGCATTTCCATGCTATGCCTTGCCCTCTGCTGCTGTCAATTGCAGGTTCTGCAGACATTCTTTGCGACCGCGCGCAGTGTTTAATGCCGACCGGCAATCCATTGTGGCCGATAGCTTCACCAACAGCCGATGATCATATACCACTGCCGTGGCCATTCTACTCAGCCGGTGGTGTCTCCTAATGTCCAGGGAAGCAATTCTGAGACTTTGGCAGTCTTCAAAGAGCAGAGCAGGGAAAACAGAGGCGGCCTATGCATGGCAGTGCACTTCCAGCAAGATCCGAGCACGCGCGCATCGGACCCTCTTCCCGAGCCCCCCCTTTTATTGCTTTCCTTATGCTTATTTAATTTGTTAATAATTAGGTGATTGTTATATTTAATTAGCTTGTAGGTTAATTATCTGTAATATTTATTTGGTCCCTCCGGGCGAGGGCGAATCTGTAAAAGTGTGGGTGCGTGTGTGTGCATGTCTTCCAATCCCCACCTTTCTTCCCTTTTATTTACCTGGTTATGAAGGTAGATTAGGGCATGTTTAAATTAGCATACCTTATGCTATGCATGTGTGCATCCATACATTGTCTTGCATGCACCGGGCTCGGTACATTATGCTAATTGCATTTGTACTTCAATTCCAAATTGGAATACGTGCATCAATTGATTACATTTCACGTGTCATGTTTAGGTTTGTCGAGCCTACTCTAATTGCATCCTGTATGTGTTGCATTAGTCAATCGGATATGAACTAGGACCATGCAGTTGGCTAACTAGCTTTTTGTTTTGGCTCGGAGTACTCGGTAAGCATTTATGCTTTAGCATACCGCATGCGTGTGAATGCTATCATGACAGCATGCTTACCATGTGGCTAGATGCTTATGTGATAAACTGTTTGAATGCCCATGGGTGAAGGTTGATTGTCTGAGTTGGAAAAACTCGTCTGAAATCCGTATTTTAGCCTACTTGCCGAGTAGCAAATTCCAAAGTGTTTTTCAAGACAAACGGATATGCAATGCTTGTTTCCAAATTAGGCAATCTAGTCTTATACTTGTTGCTGTTCGCATAACATAGTAATTCTAGGCTAATAACTGGAATAAGAACACATAACGTTTTCAAAAACGATATCATGATTA
>NW_021024878.1:126680-136692 GCF_004153795.1 Camellia sinensis | reverse complement strand
TTCATTATTCGAACTGTATTATTCTTTCAGTCCCTCCGAGCGAGGGTAAACTTGTAATAAGTGTGGGTGAGTGTGTGCATGTCTTCCAACCCCCACTTCTTTCTCCCTTTTACTTACCTGCTTTGATGGTTAGTAATAGGACGTGTTTAATTTAGCATACCTTATGCTATGCATGCGTGCATCCATACATTTGTCTCGCATGCACCGGGCTCGGTACATCATGCTAACTGCATTTGTACTTCAATTCCAAATTGAATACGTGCATCAATTGATTGCATTTCACATGCAAAAAGCTAGTTAGCCAACATGCATGGTCCTAGTTCATATCCGATTGACTAATGCAACACATACAGGATGCAATTAGAGTAGGCTCGACAAACCTAAACATGACACGTGAAATGTAATCAATTGATGCACGTATTCAATTTGGAATTGAAGTACAAATGCAATTAGCATAATGTACCGAGCCCGGTGCATGCAAGACAAATGTATGGATGCACACATGCATAGCATAAGGTATGCTAATTTAAACATGCCCTAATCTACCTTCATAACCAGGTAAATAAAAGGGAAGAAAGAAGTGGGGATTGGAAGACATGCACACACACGCACCCACACTTATTACAGATTCGCCCTCGCCCGGAGGGACCAAATAAATATTACAGATAATTAACCTACAAGCTAATTAAATATAACAAATCACCTAATTAATTAACAAATTAAATAAGCATAAGGAAAGCAATAAAAGGGGGGCTCGGGAAGAGGGTCCGATGCGCGCGTGCTCGGATCTTGCTTGGAAGTGCACTGCCATGCATAGGCCGCCTCTGTTTTCCCTGCTCTGCCTCTTTGAAGACTGCCAAAGTCTCAGAATTGCTTCCCTGGACATTAGGAGACACCACCGGCTGAGTAGAATGGCCACCGGCAGTGGTATATGATCATCGGCTGTTGGTGAAGCTATCGGCCAACAATGGATTGCCGGTCGGCATTAAACACTGCCGGTCGGCAAAGAATGTCTGCAGAACCTGCAATTGACAGCAGCAGAGGGCAAGGCATAGCATGGAAATGCAATTCAAACAATGTATGCACCAATCCTATCCCTTATCATGTGTATGACTCAAAGGGACATGGTCCTTGGTTCTCGGACCATCAAGCGCGCATTTCCATGCGTGATGGCCCAAGGGACCAAGTGTGCACATTTTGATGTCAAATGCAATGCAAACCAACAAACCAAAGCCCAATTCCTATCACTAGATCAAGGAACAAGACATGCATGCTAGATGCAATGCAACCTAGGCATGAAAGCTAAGGATGCAACATGGGAATACAAGATGTACATGCAAGCATGTAAACAAACATGCAAGGTAAGCATGCAAGCAAGCAAAGGATGTACTTAAGCATGATTTAGGTAGCTCTAATTAGGCCCAAAACAGTGGCCATAAGCGCTATGAAATGAGGACTAAACACACATACACACATGCACATGTTAAAGGGCTAACACTCAAGCACAAAAGGGCAACTCTCAAGCACACTTGAAAGAGGCATAACATGGACTAATGGCATGCAAGGTAAGCATTGAAAATCATGTTACAAAAGGTGCAAAGCCAATTAAACAAGATAAACAAGGCAGGCAAACAAAGCCAAAACCCCAAGACAAGCCAAGAGGCTTAAACCAAGACTAAGTCAACCAAGCCTCACAAGGCTAAGAGGGACTTTAAAATAGGTCTAATGCGAACCTAAACAACACCCAGGGACACCTACATGGCATCTAAGTGCTCAAATTCAAAAGCATTGCACAACATGACCAAAACATGGAGCATGCAAGACAAGCTTTCAAAGCTTCAAAGAGGCATCCAAGCAAGCATACAAGCTCATGTTAAAGGGACTGAAATAATATGGCAATGCCCAACCCACTAAATTAAGGCAAGGATGCATGCTATACATTCACACACTTAAGGCTAACAAACCAAAATGCAAAGGGGCTATACTAAGCATGCCAAAGTCGACCCAAACAACCTAGGACAAACCTCAAACATAGCAAAATAAGCACAAAAGCTTCACAAAGCCAAGCCTAAAACATGCTGGAACAATAGGTTTACAACCTAAGGCATGTTAAGGCAACAAAGTGGCAATTACAGGCATGTATGCTAAGCAAGCATGGTGTACCAAAACCAACTAAAAACAAGGCATATTATGACATAATAAGCACAAAAACAACTAAGGCATGGTCAACAAGAGCCTAAGCTAGGTGCTCCCTCAAAGAGGCCAAAAATGGTCCTTTTCAAGGACAACAAGGAGAGGGGGTTGGCCCTCTCCTTCTTGGGACCTCAAGGCACCATCCTCACCTCTAAAATTCCCTCAAGATTTCAGTGGGTGAGGAGGCCCAAACACCAAGGTCTCGGAGCTTACTCAAATAGCACAAAATGGAGCCTCTCAAGGCTTAAGAGGGGTCAAACACCTCCAAACCACAAAACACTCCAAACAAACTATTTTGAGGGCCCAAAAATAGAACTTTTTTATATTATACACTAAGCTCAAAAGCAGCTCTAAGATAGGCAAAAATAGTATGCAAGAATGGGGTAAAAGGAGTAAGATTGTTACCCTTGTTGACCTTTCTTCACAAATGGTGGACCAGCCCCTTCCTTGAGCTCAAAACAGCTCCAAAGCTTCAAGAACCAACCTCTGGCCTTCAAGAACCAAGAAAAGGTGTAACACTATGTGTTTGTGTGCAATAGTAAGACACAAACACACTTATACACACACAAGAGAGAGATATAGAGATAGGATATGATATGAAACCTTAACCCTAGAACTCAAACCCTAAAATGGCTGTCTAAAATGTCTAACCTCTTCAACAAGAGAGAAGACCTCTCTTTATAGAGCTTTTTGTCTTGTAAAGCTTACAAGACAAGCTTCCAAAGAGAGAGATCCCTCCATACATGTGTATGGAGGGGAGCCAAATGGAAGACAGCTGTGCAAAATATCTGCAAAAGCAGATGCACAGTAGTCGGCCGGCCAAAGATGCAATTGACCAAAAAAAGATAGCCGACCGGCCATCTATAGTGCCGACCGGCCAAATATTTGGCCGGTGGCCACAAAACACAGCCGATGGCCTCAAGCCACGGCCGGTGATGGGTGGGGATGGTCTACAAGCCCTACCCTGCCTCTCAAAGGCAAAACACAAGTGTTTGGTGTCAAACCAAGCACAAAACAGTCGAGTCGAGAGGTCCTGCGACGAGGCGCGCTGCCAAGGCTTCCGGGAACTCAAGACGAACACAAACATGGATTATCACCAAATATTCCAACGGTGACGTCCAAGTCTTAAGGACGGTCAAAAATGGGGTGTCTACAGTTGCCCCTCTTTGATAGAACTTGAAAGTCATAATGATGACGGGAGTGAATGTCAAAGCCCAGAGACGACCCATTTTTGACAAGGCTGAAGACTTAGACAAACTTGCAAGACAAACAAGGTATGCGCCCGAAGGCAGGGGCAAAATGCAAGACAATGCACGAAGCCGAGCATAACTTATGATCATGCAAAGAAATGCTGTAACGAAGCACACATGCAACAGTTTTAAGCTAGCATACACCAAACTACACTACAATGAAGAAAGGATGTAAGAGAGTTATGCAATTCTCAATACGTCTCACTCGGAGGCT
This sequence comes from Camellia sinensis, assembly GCF_004153795.1. Classification (NCBI taxonomy): domain Eukaryota; kingdom Viridiplantae; phylum Streptophyta; class Magnoliopsida; order Ericales; family Theaceae; genus Camellia; species Camellia sinensis. The sequence continues at coordinate 133,035 of NW_021024878.1, read as the reverse complement.
ACAATACCTGTGCGGTTCGTCTGGTTGCACCAGCCTCAAATGAACCGTACATACAATATCGTGCCTGTAAAGAAAACAACTCAGCAGGTACGATGTTATTAGCAACATGCATGATAATGCAAGAATGAATGCAAAATGATATGCAATATATACAAAACAATGTATAAACAATGCAAATGAAAACGCAATGCAATTGAAACAATGCGAACTACATGCAAAGCAATTGAATCATGATCCAATCATGAGCGGTTCGAAACCACACAAATGTCAAATAGATTGATGGAGGTAACAAGTCCGTCTACCATAGAACGGTCTACTGAACTATGAGTAATGTAGAAGAAAGGACAATGATCCTAATGCCGCAGAAGAACAAGTATTGGGGGGGGATTGACACAAGTGGGGAAACGACCCACAGAAGAAAGGACAATGATCCTAATGCCGGATGCAAAAATTACACTACAATGTAATATATATATGTGGATATGCTGGGGAGATGGCAATGGATATGGCACGCGGGCCAAACCAAATCTTGCCTAGGAAAGACATGTACACATACAAGCCATGTTTAACATAGAATGGTCTACTGAACTATGCTTCGACACGAGAAGTATGGGCACATACCAGACCAAGCTCAACATGGAAAGGCGCGAGCCATGGATGGAAGTGATGCAGTGAATGCATGCAAGCTACAATGCAATATCTACAAATATGCAATGGAATGGGAATGCAATATAATGGATATGGCCTGCGGGCCAAACCAAATCTTGCCTAGGAAGGGCATGTACACATACAAGCCGTGTCTAACATAGAACAGTCTACTGAACTATGTTTCGACATGAAAAGTATGAGCACATACCAGACCAAGCTCAATCATGGAAAGGCGCGAGCCATAGGCGGAGGTGATGCAGTGAATGCATGCAAACGACAATGCAATAAGGCGCGAGCCATAGGCGGAGGTGATGCAGTAAATGCATGCAAGCGACAATGCAATATGCACTATATTCTAATGATGCAATGGATATGGCACGCAGGCCAAACCAAATCTTTGCCTAGGAAGGGCATGTACACGTACAATCTGCGTCTAACATAGAACGGTCCACTGAACTATGCTTCAACACGAGAAGTATGGACACATACCAGACTAAGCTCAATCATGGAAAGGCGCGGGCCATAGATGAATGGTGATGCAGTGAATGCATGCAAGCTACAATGCAATATGCACTAATATTCTAATGATGCATGACAATGCAACTATTTACGATGATACGTGACAACGCATGTGTTTTTTGTGTTTTTTTTTTTGAAATGCAAGTGATGTATAAAATGCATGTTGCATGAAATGCGCGACAACATGCGGCTGTAAGATACACGACAATACAACTTATCGAAAGTCGTTCGGGCACGACAAACACCGAAGGAGTCGCACCTTCAGAGGATTTAGGGTCTCTTAGACCGTACAATCCCTGTGCGGTTCGTCTGGTTGCACCAGCCTTAAATGAACCGTACATACAATATCATGCCTGCAAAGAAAACAAACTTAACAGGTGCAATATCGTTAGCAACATGCATAATAATGTACTTGAAAATGCGTGACAACGCAAAGCAAGTGGGAAGCATAACAATGCTATGAAGGCACAGACATGTAAGTGGAGCACGCGGTCTACGCAGGCAACGAAACTGATCATAAGCATACAGTCTACGCAAGCAATGAAATTGGTTACAAACATGCGGTCTACGCAAGTAAAACATTGATTACAAACATGCGGTCTATGCAAGCAAAACATGCGGTCTACGCAAGTAATGAATTTGAACAAACATGCGGTCTACGCAAGCAAAACATGTGGTCTACGCAAGTAATGAATTTGAACAAACATGCGATCTACGCAAGCAAAACATGCGGTCTACGCAAGTAATGAATTTGAACGAACATGCGGTCTACGCAAGCAAAACATACGGTCTACGCAAGTAATGAATTTGAACATAAGAATGCGGTTTACGCTAGCAAAACATGCGGTCTACGCAAGTAATGAATTTGAACAAACATGCGGTCTACGCAAGTAATGAATTTTATTGCAAACATGCGGTCTACGCAAGCAAAATATGCGGTCTACGCAAGTAATGAAATTGATTGCAAACATGCGATCTACGCAAGCAAAACATGCGGTCTACGCAAGCCAAAACATGCGGTCTACGCAAGTAACATGATTGAATGCATGCAAAATGCAATGAGATGCGCAAAATAGCGCGATTTGAATGCATACAAAATGCAATGAGATGCGCAAGATAGCGCGATTTGAATGCATGCAAAATGCAATGAGATACGCAAGATAGCGCGATGCGTTTAGACAATGCGAGTGCACAGGACAGTGCGATTGACATGTGATGCACATGGGGCAACTTTTGAGTTTCGTAAAAGTCAAAAGGATACGGAAAGGATACACCTTGCACGAATTTGAGTGCCACGCGCAGAAGACACGGTCCGGGGTCAAAATGGAGGCCGGTTGAGCGTCGGAGATGCATGTTTCTTGCATCGTCTTGAGCAATGAAGGCCCTGAACCACACACATAACCCCAAAAAGGATGTAAGAGGCTCCAAAACCACTGTAGGAGACCACAGGATATCCACCGGCCATCAGAATGCATCACCGGCCATCCATCGGCCATAAAAATAGTCCACTGGCCAAATATTTGGCCGACCGGCCAACAGCAAAACAACTCAAACAAACCACTGCCCATTTTGAACACTCAGCTCGTAACACAGTGCTTGGTTTAATCTGCATACAGCCCACACAGCTCACAACTGATTTTGAACACTGCTCATTCTGAACTCCACTCATTCTGAACTTCATAGCCCATAACACAGTATTCTTAGTTCATTCCGCACGCGGCGGAAACAGTTCAAATCTGAAAAGATAGAATACAAAGGTGGGATCGACTGAAGTTGAAGCACACTCAGATGCAATCTGGAACCCACATGTTCACTGTTTCCAAGTGACCCGGGTTGAACCCCTGCGGTTTTACAAAAGAACCAAACCTATTTTACAGAAATGTGGAGAATGGCACAGCACTCTGAGCACAAAACGATTTGAGAAAAAGGGTTTTCAACCGGGGTATCGAGCCTACAACTGAACACAGCGGGAAGGACTCAAACAAAAGGGTACACGACCTAAACACAACGAGACACGCTCGAAAAGGACCCAAAACAAAAGTTGAGGTGAACAAAATGAAAGACACGACACGCGGACATGTTCAACGAAAGACCTCAAATCTCGAGGAGCCAGTTCCTTCGGGTATATTTCCCACCCTTTCTGATTTGTGATTCTCACATCACTCGGCCCTCAGGCTTGTTTTTTTCTCTCAAAACCCTTTTTCTCACTTTTCTCTCAACTTACACCTATCTATTCTTTATTCTCTCATTTTTCATCCCTCCCCAGGGTGATTGATGAATGAAGAGGAAGTTGCGGGTTCATGCCCAATGCTGTTAGCTCACAGCTATTTCTTATGGTGGGTGGAGTGCCCTCCTGGCAAGTACGTCGATGACGGGAGAAAGACAGAACACCTGACTCCACTGTGCCCTTAGTTCATCACTTTGACCATTTTTCGTTTTGGTTTACACTAAAACAGTTTTGATCAAGATGAGAGTCGGATTAACGTACTTGTTTGATTTTTGATTTGAAATCATGCAAGTCAGGCTATAAGCACTGAAAATTTTCCTTTTAGGGGGGAAAGACAGAACGCCTGGCTCAACTGTGCCCCTAGTTCATCATTTTAACCATTTTTTTTTTTTGCTTTCTACTAAAACAATTTTGATCAAAATGAGAGTTGGATTAACGTACTTGTTCGATTTTTGATTTGAAAATCATGCAAGTCAGGCTGTAAGCACTGAAAATTTTCCTTTTTGGGTCCAAGAAAATGGTCCAGTTTTGGAAAATGAAATAATTTTCGAGAAAATGGTCAACCTCAGTAAAAATTCTCAAAAACTATTTTTGTAAACGGCCGCCGCCCAACGAGCGCGGAACTCATTCTCGAGATGCACAACCTCGGATCGCAGGCAATGGAAAATTTCCCCTGGCTTGGAAGGGGTGGATGGCAACGGAAAGTTGCCCCTGGCTTGAACGGCGACTCACGACGACTCGTGGCTACGGAAAGTTTCCCCTTGTTTGGATGATGCCGCAGCAGTCCGCAAACAGTCTTCATTGGTGGTGGTCGAACTCTTGGACACAGAGATGACGAAGACGGTTATAACAAATATATGGACACAGTCATCTTAGAAGCGTTGGCCATTGGACTTTGGGATGAAATCGAAACCATTGTATGGACTGAGATGCTATGAAAGCGTTGGGGGCTGGACTTCATGATGAAGTTGCCTACGTATCCCAAACATGGGAATCAAGCCTTACGTAGTTCCGGTTAAGGTACACTCAGGTATTTTAACCTTCACTTTTCAGGCTCTAACTTTTGCCAAGGCGCCCGATGCGGGTTTTCGACCTTGCGAGCTTCTTAAAGGGTAAAAGTGTAACAAGTCCATGCCAAATGGTTTTTGAAGTTGAAGCCTCTCTGTGTCTAGGAGAACGGCTATTGCAATGATTTGCGGAAGAATCCATCATGGTTGCTCCACGAGCTTCTTCTGGTGAGATCTAATCTTTTTGATTCGGCTTTGATGCCTCTTGTTCGAGGGCTGCTTCAAAACTAGCCACACGGGCCTCCTCTGACAGTTGTCCGTTGAATGTTCCGAATGAGTTCGAGGTTCAAAACGAACAGGTCGAATCTTGAGGCTGAGAGCGATCCTAGGCTGCACAATCTCAAGAGCGATTCCACACAGGTCTTCACAGGGCCGCGTAAAACATTTGTTTTTGAAAGTTTTTAAGAAAGCGACAAATCGCTCGCGCCGAAGATAGTGTGGAACCAATCTGGATCAAACCAGGGTCCTTCTCAGTACTCACGCCGACAAGCATGATTTCATTTATTAAAAGGCTTAGCATGCCTCTCCTTCTCTCAAATTGATCAAAGTTTTGCAAAACCAGAGGAATTCCTTCCTCTTCGTTTTTATCACCGCAGTGTTCAAAAGGGTTTTTTGAAAAACTTAGGTTAATGCAATGACTTTGGCGCGCAGGAGAGCAGGCGAGATGTACTGTCAGCCCATTCAAATCCTCTGGCACAACTAACTCACACTGAAAGCAAGCATGAAAGTGAGATAGCCACAGCTGTGTTCATTCAGATTTGTTGGTATAATTGGCCCCTCGGTAGAAACAGACTTAAAAACAAAAACGGGTAATTACAAGACAAAACGGTGTTCGAGGCAACAACCCCGGAATCACCTGGTATTCTATACAAAGGGGACTGACTCGCTACAACAAGACAGACCCTTAAGCAAAAAGACTGACTCAAGACAAAGAGACAGACTCAAAACAAAAGACTGACTCGATACCCAAGCCAGGATTTACAAAGTTAGCGTTCACAGCCACTCAAAAATGCGTGCCAGACGCCACATTCAAAATACATCCAGATGCCGCCCGCAGGTGGTTCACCTCAAAACAGTGCGTGCCACACGCCATATCTGAAATATACTGAGTGCCGCCCGCAAGTGGTCCAACCCCTGATCACATACTCGTGGTATCCTCGAAGTCCAAAAGCTCAGTGGTGACAGACTTTGCTGAGGTAGGTGGGAGGATGACCTCATTGTCGATCAAGTCCTGTACTTTATGGCGAAGACGAAAGCAGTTGTCAGTGGCATGACCGGTTTGCTGATGGTACGCGCAGTACTGAGTAGCTTTATGGCCTGCTGGAAGATGACTAGGGAGAGGCCTAGGCTCGAGGGGTTTAAGATGCCCCTTTTTAGCCAGGATTTGAAGTGCCTTAGACAGAGGCATGTAAAGAGCATGAAAGGTCCTGCGCCCTCGGGGCAGGTACTTTGAAGTCTGAGTATTCTTACTAGACGCACTAGGAAAAGGGTCGGCAGGCACTGCCTTGGTTTTCTGATCCTTCCCAGGTGCAGGGGCGGGAATAGAAAGAACTGTTCTAGCATGACGGGGTCTATCCCGGTTTTCTGACTGACTTGAACTACCCTCAAGTGGAGTGGGGAAAGCATCCTCTACAGTTTTTGCCAAAACTGCGGATATCTGTTGCTTGTTCATCCCCCTGGCTTTTAAAGCCTCGACTGCCCGCAGCAGTTGTTCAATGGGATCGGCATCTGCCTTCATTTTGTCTTTTCCTCTGGCTTCAGCCTGATCGAGGGTTTGGGTTGATGTTGATATGTCATTACCATAGCTGGAGGCCATCTCCGGTTGGCTAAGTTCAATCACAATTCGCCCCAACAGCGGGGGCTCCTGGGGTACAAAACTCCCGGCATATGGTGC
>NW_021024878.1:104711-125571 GCF_004153795.1 Camellia sinensis | reverse complement strand
GCCTAGAATTACTATGTTATGCGCACAGCAAACAAGTATAGACTAGATTGCATAATTTGGGAATAAGCATTGCATATCCGTTTGTTTTGGAAAATGTTTTGGAATTTGCTACTCGCAAGTAGGCTAAAACACGGATTTCAATGAGCTATTCCAACTCAGGCAATCCAACCTCACCCACAGGCATTCAAGCAGTTTATATCAAATAAGCAGCTAGCCTCATGGTAATCATGCTATCATGGCAACACCCACACGCATGCAAGGATGCTAAAGCATGAATACTTACATCGTACTAAATCTGGAAAAAAAAAATGCAAAATGATTGTCTTTGTTCTTCGTTTGCTGTGAAGAAACAGAAGAAAAAAATCTGGAAAAAAAAAACATGAATCGAAGAGGAAGATGAATCTGGGCAGAACAAAGAAGAAGAGGAGGATGAATCGAAGAAGAGGAAGAAAAGAAAAAAATCTGGACAGAACAAAAAATGACTCTGTTGTTCCATACAATCACCTCATTGTCCATGTGATTGAAGCTACTCTTCATCGCGATCTTCCACTCCTCCGTACTCGAATCCTTCTTCTCTATCTCTTCCTTTACAAGTTCATGTAACCGATCTCTACACCTCATCGCCACCTACAAAGAAATCAAACACCTATTAACACTTGTTAATGAAAAACAAAATAAAAATGATTTGCTTGAAACCTTGTTAATCAACAGATTTAACAAAATGCAAGAGAGATCAGATCAGATCAGATCGAGTATGGATTTCGATCAGATTAGATCGACTTTCTTGTTCGATTTCAGATCTACGATTTGTGAGAGAGACACACACACACACACAGAGTTTGATGAAGAACAGCTAGAGTGAGAAAGATCGAGTTCGAGTCCAATGAAGAACAGCTATAGTGAGAGAGATCGATATTAATCGCGAAAGAGAAGAGCAACTCATGAGTGATTGTGTTACTTTGGTAATTAGAATGGGGTTAAGTGTCTGTTAAGTAAAACAGACTTGGCTCATTGAGAACATCAACAGGCATCATGCCTTGAAAAACGTGTTGGCTATTGAGATATACCACAGTGTTTCATAAAACGTCTTTGATTCAAACGTCGTCATAGGCAACTTTTCTTGTAGTGTTAAAAGCGGAAGTGAAATAGGTGGTTAAGCATGAAGTTGAGTTCAAGGATTCTACAGAGCATAATGAACATACTTGTTAATGAATTAGGCGGGTGGGACACCGGTGAAAATGAAACACATTGATGACAGAGATGTGTACATGCAAGTATGCAAGCAACCATGCGAGGTGAGCATGCAAATAAGCAAAGAGATGGACTTAAACATGATTAGGCAATTCTCAAACAAGCCTAAATCAGTGGCCAAAGTGCTCAAACATGGAGGCCAACACACGCACACACATGCACATGTTAAAGGGCTAATACTTAAGCACAAAAGGGCAACTCTCAAGCACACTTGAAAGAGGCATAACATGGACTAATGGCATGCAAGGTAAGCATTGAAAATCATGTTACAAAAGGTGCTAAGCCAATTAAACAAGATAAACAAGGCATGCAAACAAAGCCAAAAACCCAAGACAAGCCAAGAGGCTTAAACCAAGACTAAGTCGACCAAGCCTCACAAGGCGAAGAGGACTTAAAATAGGTCTAATGCGAACCTAAACAACACCCAAGGGACACCTAGATGGCATCTAAGTGGCTCAAATTCAAAAGCATTCACAATGACCAAAACATGGAGCATGCAAGACAAGCTTTCAAAGCTTCAAAGAGGCATCCAAGGCAAGCATACAAGCATGTTAAAGGGATTGAAATAATATGGCAAATGGTCCCAACCCACTAAATTAAGGCAAGGATGCATGCTATACATTCACACACTTAAGGCCAACAAACCAAAAATGCAAAGGGGCTATACTAAGCATGCCAAAGTCGACCCAAACAACCTAGGATAGACCTCAAACATAGCAAAATAAGCACAAAAGCTTTACAAAGCCAAGCCTAAAACATGGTAGAACAATGGTTTACAACCTAAGGCATGTTAAGGCAACAAAGTGGCATTACAAGGCATGTATGCTAAGCAAGCATGGTGTACCAAAACCAACTAAAAATAGAGGCATATTATGACATAATAAGCACAAAAAACAACTAAGGCATGGTCAACAAGAGCCTAAGCTAGGTGCTCCCTCAAGAGGCCAAAAATGGTCCTTTTCAAGGACAACAAGGAGAGGGGGTGGCCCTCTCCTTCTTGGGACCTCAAGGCACCATCCTCACCTCTGAAATCCCTCAAGATTTCAGTGGTGAGGAGGCCCAAACACCAAGGTCTCGGAGCTTACTCAAAATAGCACAAAATGGAGCCTCTCAAGGCTTAAGAGGGGTCAAACACCTCCAAACCACAAAACACTCTAAACAAACTATTTAGAGGGCCCGAAAACAGAACTTTTTTATATTATACACTAAGCTCAAAAGCAGTTCTAAGATAGGCAAAAATAGTATGCAAGAATGGGGTAAAAAGGGGTTAGATTGTTACCCTTGTTGACCTTCTTCACAAATGGTGGACCAGCCCCTTCCTTGAGCTCAAAACAGCTCCAAAGCTTCAAGAACAAACCTATGTGTTTGTGTGCAATAGTAAGACACAAACACACTTATACACACACAAGAGAGAGATATAGAGATAGGATATGTATGAAACCTTAACCCTAGAACTCAAACCCTAAAATGGCTATCTAAAATGTCTAACCTCTTCAACAAGAGAGAAGACCTCTCTTTATAGAGCTTTTTGTCTTGTAAAGCTTACAAGACAAGCTTCCAAAGAGAGAGATCCCTCCATACACGTGTGTGGAGGGAAGCCAAATGTAAGACAGCTGTGTCAAAATATCTGCAAAAGCAGATGCACAGTAGTCGGCCGGCCAAAGATGCAATTGACCCAAAAAAGATAGCCGACCGGCCATCTATAGTGCCGGCCGGCCAAATATTTGGCCGGTGGCCACAAAACACAGCCGGTGGCCTCAAGCCACGGCCGGTGATGGGTGGGGATGGTCTACAAGCCCTACCCTGCCTCTCAAAGGCAAAACACAAGTGTTTGGTGTCAAACCAAGCACAAAACAGTCGAGTCAAGAGGTCCTGCGACGAGGCGCGCTGCCAAGGCTTCCGGGAACTCAAGACGAACACAAACATGGATAATCACCAAGTATTCCAACGGTGACGTCCAAGTCTTGAGGACGGTCAAAAATGGGGTGTCTACACGTCATTGCCTCATTGTGTTCTAGTAAGCCCAACTACAAAATGCATGGTATCAGAGCTAGTTGGCCTGTCACTTGAGTGTAGGCGTATCACACATGGGAACTCTCGCTTGTGACTGTGTCACTGAAGCAAGACTCTCCGCCCATGGGGTAACGGTGTACCATTGGCGTTGGTGGCTGGCTAGGCTGATAGGTCCAGTTGTTGGGTGACATGGTGTACCCATGATCAGTGACAACTTGGTATCAGAGCTACCGGGTTTGAATACTTGGAGCTCGTGGGAAGTGGTTGGTTAACCACAATGGGATTATTTAGCATGCTTAGGAAGTGTTATGCATTTCATTACTATGTAGTAACATGCTTATGTGACTAAATAGGTATGAGACTGGACTTTTGGGATGTTGTTTGCGCCTGTTAAATTCCTTGAGGTCTCATTAGAAGGGTACTTGATCAATACTCGTTTTACTAAGAATTCTTGATTTTTCATGGGACGGATTTCATCTTAAAAGAATAGTCCGTATGTGTTTACATGACTAAGTGCTTATGTGGAGTGAAATTGAATTGTGTATATAGTAGAGAAATATATAGAATTGTTGTAGTCAAACATGTGAGTCAAGTTATGAGCACATATGAGTTAATGTGCTAAATTATTTCACTTGTGTCCTTTATTAGGATGTCAGGAAGGGGTCAAGTTCGTGGTGGTAGAGGCGAGAGGCATGGTAGGGCTCGCCGAGGTGTGCATGAGGTACCGGTCCATAGGGTTCCGGTGCAAGAAAAAGGGTTCGGCCAAGCTAATATGACCGAGCACGCAGACCAAGCTAATGTGGTTGAGTAGATGGGACAAGCGGGTCAAACCGCAATGGGGGCCCTAGCTCGAGAAATGGTAGGGGCTTTAAAAGAGTCTATGAACTTGTTGAGGGTGGAGAATCAAGCCCGAGAGAACACCGCGGAGTCAAGGGCGAGTTTCCTTACTAGAGAGTTCCTGTGGGCCAAACCGGATGAGTTCCATGGTGATCCCGAGCCCAAGAAAGCGGATGAGTAGCTCGAACAAACTATGAAGACATTTGAAATACTTCACATCAAAGATAGTGAACTAAGAGTGACTCTAGCGAGTTACTACCTTAAGGGAGACACGGGACAATGGTGGAAATATGCCAAGGGTAGAGTGGAGCCGAAATGGGAAGCCTTTGCGGTTGCTTTCCAAGATAAGTACATATCTCTCACTGCTAGGGAGAGATTGAGACATGAGTTTAAAGACCTCAAACAACTCGACATGCCCGTGGCCGAGTTTGAGGCGGTCTTCTCTAGTTTGTCCAGATTTGCACCAGAGTTGGTGCAACGGAAGAGCGCCGTTACATTGAATTTGAAAAGAAATTGAAAACAAAAATTATGTTCAAGCTTGTCGGAAATATGATTCAGGAATATGACTGTCTTGTGGAGACGACGACACGTAGAAATTTCTATACAAGCCAAGGCGGAGAGACTTCGGAGTTCGAGGTCTAGGGTATGGAAAAGTATCTTATCAATAGCTGAGCATAGAAGCAATTTATGGGAGTTCTTTTCAAAAAATTAGATTATTAAGGTCGGGGATGGACATAGAGTAAAATTTTGGAAAGACAAATGGTGTTTGAAAGATGAATTTCCTGTTCTCTTTAGATTGTTGGTTGATAAAAAAGAATCATTGAGATCAATGTATGAGAAAAAAGATGGATCAAGGAATTGGAACTTCAATTTCAGAAGGAGGTTGTTTGATTGGGAGTCTAATGAGGTTTCCAGGCTCACTGATCTGTTGTTTTCTTCCCCTGGCATCAATGTTGATCAACTTGATATATTATATTGGAATGCTACAAACACATTTGTTTTCTCAGTCTTTTATGCTTATTAATTTGTTGCATACTCTTTTGGTCCACCTCATTTAACTTATAAGCTTGTATGGCTTCATTATCTCCCATCCAAAGTGCAGTTCTTCTGTTGGTTATCATGGAAAAATAAATCAAGACTTTTGTTTTCCTTCAAAGAATTGGTGTCTTACCAGGCAATGCCCCCACTCTCTGCATTTTCTATAAGAATGAGAATGAAAAAACACATTATCTATTGTTGTATTGCCCTTTTGCTTGGAGGTTATGGTCCACTATATTGAGCTGGTGGGATATACAAGGGCCTTTCTAGGATCAATCAATAGCTTACTACTATGGTGGGATGGTGTAAGACTTAAAAAAAGGGAGAGGAAGATTTGGAGAGCTATTCCTCCTGTTGTGTTGTGGTCCTTATGGAAGCATCGAAATGATTGTATCTTCAATGACATCCCTCCAAATTTGCCTGATCTGTGCGAATTGGTCAAGATTAGAATTGCAATTTGGCTGAGACCAATCCTCAAGGTGTATTATATAAATGTTCATGACTTCATATCTAATTTACAGGAAATCAGGCTTTGTATGGGCAATAGTAGGCTACTGAGCCTTGGTGATTGACAAAAGGGGGAGGTAGATGTACTGATCTAATATGCATTGATCTGAAATGGGGGGCTGTTCATTGCTTCTACTACACTAATCTGATTTGGAGGTTAATTCACTGTTATGATCTGATATGGGATTTGTGGGGTTGTCCTCTTTTTGTGCTATATTTTGTTGGTTACTCACCAACTTCGGGGTGCTAGCACATGATAGGTGTAGACACCTCATTTTTGACTGTCCTCAAGACTTGGATGTCACCGTTTGAACACTCGGTGATCATCCATGTTTGTGTTCGTCTTGAGTTCCCGGAGGTCTCGGCCACGCGCCCTGCCTTAGGATCTCTCGACTCGACTGTTTTGTGCTTGGTTTTGCACCAAACACTTGTGTTTTGCCTTGAGGGGCAGGGAATGGCTTGTTGGCCATCCCCACACTCCACCGGCCATGGCTTGAGGCCACCGGCTGTGTTTTGTTGCCATCGGCCAAATGTTTGGCCGACCGGCACTCTAGATGGTCGACCGGCCATATATTTTGGTCAAATTACATTTTTGGCTGGCCGACCACTGTTCATCTACTTTTTCAGATATTTTTGTGCCAGCTATGATAGCTGGCACCCACTTTGCTCCCCTCCATACACGTGTATGGAGGGATCTCCCTCTTGACTAACTTACTTGAAAAGCTTTGCAAGAGTGAGCTCTATAAGAAGGAGACTCTTCTCCCTCCATTAGGGTTGACAAAAAAGCTCCAGAGCTCTGAGTTTTAGGGTTAGGGTTTACATATACTCTATCTCTATATCTCTTCCTCCTTTTGGTGTATTAGTGTGTGTTTGTTCTTACTATTGCACACAAACACCTACCATTACATATTTCCTTAGTTACTGAGGCATTAGAGGGTTGATCTTGAACTTTTTAAGCTAGTTTTGATCTAAGAAGAGGTCTGGTCTTGTGATCTTGGAAGTGTTCTTCAAGGGTGAGTGTTTTTGCCCTTTATTCCCCATTTTTGCATAGCTTTTTTGACTACCTTACACCTATTTTCGAGCTTAGCTTATAACATATAAAAGTCTTGTTTTTGCTTGCTCTAAATAGTTGTTTAAGAGTGCTTTGTTGTTTGGGGTTATTTGACCCCTCTTAGGCCTCGTTTGACCCTATTTTTGTGCTATTTTGGTGAGCTCCGGGACCAGTTTGTTTGGGCCTCCTCACCACTAAAATCTTGAGGGATTTCAGTGGTGAGGATGGTGCCTTAAGGTCTTAAGAAGGAGAGGGCCACCCCCTCTCCTTGTTGTCCGTGAAAGGGCCATTTTTGCCTCATGAGTGAGCATCTTATTTAGGTTCATGTTGGCCATGCCTTAGCTGATTTTTGTGCTTATCTTGACATGTTATAGCACTATTTTATGTTGGTTTGGACACACCATGCTTGCCTTGCATACTTGTCTTGTAATGCCGTGGATTGCCTTAACATGCCTTGTGCTTTGAGCCTTTTTTCTAGCATGCTTTTGGCTTAGCTTTGTGAAGCTTTTGTACTCGTTTTAGCATGCTTAAGCTCTGTTTTTGGTTGTTTTGGTCGACCATGACATGCTTAGTATAGCCACCTTGCATTTTGGTTTGTAAGCCTTGGGTGTGTGAGTGCGGAGCATGCATTGCTTGCATCATTTCAGTGCCGCTTAGCATGTTATTTCAGTCCTCATGGCATGCTTGTATGCTTGCATTTGATGCCCCTTTAATGTGTTAAAAGGTTGTTATCTTATGCCCCTTGTTTAGGCCCTTGTGCATGCTTGCATGTTTAGGCCAGTTAGATGCCATCTAGGTGTATCCTTAGCATTGTTTAGGTTTGCCTTGGACCTGTTTCAAGCCCTCTTAGCCTTGTGGGGCTTGGTTGACTTAGCCATGGTTTAAGTCCCCTTGGGCTTGCCTTAGACCTTAGCCTTTGTTGCATGCTATGCTTGTCTTGTTTGATTGATTTGGCATCATCTTTGACATGATTTTCAGAGCTTATAATACATGCCATTAGTCCATGTTTAGTCTCTTTTAAGTGTGCTTAAAGGTTGCTTGTTTGATGCTTAAGTGTTGGCCCATTTGCATGCATGTTTGTATGTGTAATTGTCCCTCATTTCCATAGCATTGGCCACTGTTTTGGGCTTAGTATAGAATTGCCCAAACTAGTTTAAGACCATCCCTTGCATGTTTTCTTGCATAGGTTGTATGCCTAATATGCATTGTGCATTGCTTGTGCCTATGCTCATGTTGCATACTTAGTTAATATGCCTAGGTTGCATTACATGAGCATGCATGTCTTGCCTCTTGAATTGAGTATGATAGAGGTAGGGTTTCATTTGTTTGTTTGATTGTGAATCTCGTTTGAAATCAAAGTGCATAATTGGTTTCTTGGGCCATCACGCATTGAAATGCGCGATTGGTGGTCCGAGAACCAAGAACCATGTCCCTTTGAGTCATAAATATGATAAGGAGTGTGTTGGTGCACACATTTGCTTGAAATGCATTGCCATGCCATGTTCTGCCCTCTGCTGCTGTCAAAACAGGTTTCTACAGGAATCTTTGGCCGGCCGACCATCCTTAGTGCCGACCGACCAAAGATGGATGGCCGAGAGCTCAACAAATGGTCGATGACCATCCTACCATGGCCGGTAAGGTTTCTACTTGGTCGGTGATGATCTACAGTGTCCATGGAGCATTCCTGGGGAATTTTGCAATGATGAAAGAAGGAAAACAGTGTGGACAGAGGCAACTTGTGCATGGCAGTGGACTTCCGAGCGGAGCCGAGCACGCATTGCATTGGGCCCTCTTCCCGAGGCTGTTTACCGTCTTATTAGATTAGTTAATTTGCTTAACTAGTTTAATTGGTCTGTGATATTTAATTAGCTTGTAGGTTAGTTAAATCTGTATTATTCTTTCGGTCCCTCCGAGCGAGGGCAAATTTGTAATAAGTGTGGGTGCGTGTGTGCATGTTTTCCAACCCCTACTTCTTTCTCCCTTTTATGTACCTGCTTTGATGGTTAGTATTAGGGCATATTCAATTTAGCATACCTTATGCTATGCATGCGTGCATCATTCATTAGTATTGCATGCACCGGGCTCGGCGCATCATGCTAACTGCATAAGTATTTCAAATCTAACTTGAATATGTGCATCAAATGGTTGCATTTCACATGCCATCCTAGGATTAGCCGAGCCTATCCTAATTGCATTCTGTATGCGTTGCATTAGGCACTTAACATGGACTTGGATCATACATTGATTGCTAACGAGTTCTTTGTTTTGGCTTGGAGTACACTGTAAGTATTTTGTGCTTTAGCATCTCGCATGAGTGTGAATGTTAACATGACAGCATGCTGACCATGTGGCTAGATGCTTATGTGATATGAACTGCCTGAATGCCTGTGGGTGAAGGTTGGATTGCTTGAGTTGGAACAACTCATCAAAATCTGTGTTTTAGCCTACTCACGAGTAGCAAATTTAAAAACATTTTCCAAACAAACGGATATGCGATGCTTTGTTCCAAATTAGGCGATCTAGTCTATACTTGTTTTGCTGTGCGCATCACATAGTAATTCTAGCTAATTAACCGGAATAGGAATACATAACGTTTTTAAAATTGGATATCATGGTTAGTAGAGGCCGATCTTCGGATCGGGCGAGCGGGGGTGCTTATAGCTGACCTTCCCCAATCGTACTCAAGTTCCCGAGCCGAGGCAACTTTGGTGATGACGGACACGTGGCCTTTGGTACCGAGTCAGGGTTTCCAAAATTTCCCAAAATAAAATATTTAGGTGGCGACTCTGTATCTGGCAAAGCAGTCCCTGTTTGGCACTTCTTTTCTAAAAATCTATTTTTCTCAAAACGATTTGCCGGATTTGGACTCTTTGGCTCAGACTAAGAACCGTGACAATTTGAGAGTCCTGAACTGTAGTGAACCCAATATGAACAGAACGGGACTCATCCTCTCGGGGTGTTCGGGGACGTCTACAGTTTCTGGCGACTCTGCTGGGGATTTTGGAGAGTTTGACTCAAATTCATGATATCTTGTTTTGACTACACTTATGTGTTTCTTTGCATTGCATGTGCATTGGTGTGCCTTGGACACCGTGTTTGCCATCTGCCATTCCTGAACGGCTTACCGGAGGCTTGTCTTGTCAAGGCATGACCATAAGGCTGACCGGTTGCGGGCTCTGCCAGTATGGGAACACAAACCCCGATTTTTACTAGGGCGCCCTTTTTGACCATTCGACCTAGTGCATATCGAAATCCGTAGTGACCATTCCAAACTAGGACAGGTTACTTACCCGATTATAGGTTGTTTGAAACCGCTGCGTGCGTAGTGAAACCCTAGCTCCTGACAAAATAGGACAGGGAAACCCTATCCCAACATAGGGGTGTTTTGGCTCTCACCTATCTGTTATGTGCTTTTAGAGTGTATCTCTACAGGAACGTACATACCAGTTTGCAAGTTTGAGTACCAGGCCTAAAGGTCATCAGTATCAGAATTTGAGAATTGGTTATATCCGTGGATGTCAGATTCAGTGTTTCGGGGCAGTGATTTTGTGGAACAGTAATTAGTAGTAGAGTCCAGTTATTCGGCTACGCTTATGTCTGTTCAGTTGGGCTGAAATACTGTTTGCTTTCCCTTTTGATTCAGAGATTTGGGTTCAGAGATTTGGTGTTCTTCCCCGCTGAGGCAAGAAAGATATCGAATCCATCGATCACCGACTACATTGTCTCTGTTTGGTTTAACGGACTTATGACGACCCAAAGCTCAGAGGAAATTGTGGTTATGGCAGCCGCGTTAGACCAAGGGATCATCTTGCAGGATGAGACCGATGTTGATGTACCGCATCCGCCCAGGTCGCCTGCTGCACACCCGATCTGGACCCCCCAGTTGTATCAGGCTCGTGAGCCCACCACGTTTGAGTTAATGGGAATGATCGGCGACCTCCAGAGATTCGTGGCCGATCTGGCCTATGGAATGTCGGCTTTGCCACCAGCCACATCGTATGCCGGGAATTTTGTACCACAAGAGCCCCCGCTACTGGGGCGGATTGTGATCGAGCTCAGCCAACCAGAGGTTGCCTCCAGCTACAGTAACAACGTGTCAACAACAACCGGGTTTCGCTCTGATGTAGCAACCCAAACCCTTGATCAGGCTGAGGCTAGAGGTAGGAATAAAGTGGGAACAGATGCTGATCCTGTTGGACAACTGCTGTGGGCAGTCGAGGCTTTGAAAGCTGGGGGGATGAATAAGTAGCAAGTGTTCACAGTCATGACTAAAGCTGTGGATGATGCTTTCCCCACTCCAACCGAAGGCAGTTCAAGCCAGGCGAAAAATCGGGATAGGCCCCTCCATGCCAAGACAATTCCTTTCATTCCCAATCCTGCACCAGGAAAAGATCAGAAAGTCAAGGCAGTGCCTGCCGACCCTTTTACTAGTGCACCTAGCAAGAACCCTCAGACTTCGAAGTACCTGCCTCGAGGGCGCAGAGTCTTTCACGCCCGCTACATGATGCTACATTGTACTACGCGTACCACCAACAGTCCGGTCACAGCACCGATGGTTGTTTCCGCCTTCGTCATGAAGTGCAAGATTTGATCGACAATGAGGTCATCCTCCCACCTACCTCAGCAAAGTCTGTTACCACTGAGCTGTTGGACTTCAAGGATACTGCAAGTATGTGATAAGGGGTTGGACCACCTGTGGGCGACGCCCGATGTATTTCAGATGTGGCGTTTGGCACGCACTGTTGGGAGCATTCGCGAATGTAGTTTTGTAATTTCTGGCTTGGGTGTCGAGTTAGTTCTTGGTTTTCGTTTTGGGTCTGTCTCATTGTCTTGAGTCAGTCTTCTTGCTTAAAGGGTCTGTCTTGCTGTGTCCAGTCAGTCCCATTGTATAGAATGTCAGGTGATTCTGGGGTTGTTGCCTCGAATACCGTTTTGTTTTGTGATTATCTTTTTGTTTTCTTTTGAGTCTGTCTCTGCTATGGAGCCAGTTGCAACCAGGGAATCTGAATGAAACAGCTGCGGCTATCATGTTTTCATGCTTACTACTATTTTGAGCTAGTTGTGCCAGAGGATTTGAATGGAATAGCAGTACATTCCACCTGCTCTCTTGTGTCCTAAAAATCATTGCATTGACCCAAGTTGTTCAAAACCTTTCTGGACACTGCGGTGAAAACAAAGGGGAAGTAATTCCCCGGGATTTGCAAAAATTTGATCAATTGAGAGAAAGAGGGTCATGCTAAGCCCTTAATGAATGAAATCATGCTTCTCAACAAGAGCCCTGAGAAGGACCTTGGCTTGATCCAGACTGGTTCCACACTATCTTCAGCGCGAGCGATTTGTCGCTTCTTTAAAAACTTTCAAAAACAAAATGTTTTGCGCAGTCTTGCGAAGACCTGTGTGGAATCGCTCTTGAGATTGTGCAGCTTAGGATCGCTCTCAACCTCAAGACTTGAGCCCTTGCTTTCAAACCTTAGACCTTGGGTTCAGACTGTTCAACGATCAACCGCGATGTAAGGCCCGTGTGGCCAGATTTGAAGCAATCCTCGAACAAGAGGCCCCAAAGTCAGATCAAGAAGATCAGACCTCATCATAAGAAGCTCACGGAGCTGAATCAGAAGCGCCCCTCGAACTAGGGGCAAAAATGTCCGATGTACTCGAAGAGCCGAAGATGGGTCCTCCTGCAAATCAATACAACAGTCATTTTCCTAGATACAGATGACTTCAGGATCACAGAACCATTTGGCATGGACTTGTTACACTTTTACCCCCTGAGAGGCTCGCTGGGCCAAAAATCCGGAAGGGCGACCCAAGCAAAAGTTAGAGCAAGAGAAAATACAAAAAAAAGAAAGAAAAAATACAAAAAAAGAAAGAAAGAAAAAACTGAAAAGAGAAAAATAGAAAAAAAAAAAGAAAAAAAGAGAAAAGAAAAGAATTGAAAAAGGAAAGAGGAACAAATCTCGCAAAGTCGAAAACCCGCAACGGGCGCCTTGGCAAAAGTTAGAGCCTAAAAAGTGAAGGTTAATACCCGAGTGTACCTTAACCAGAACTACGTAAGGCTTGATTCCCATGTTTGGGATATGTAGGCAACTTCATCCTGAAGTCCAGCCCCCAACGTTCTCATAGCGACTAAGTCCATGTAATGGTTTTAATCATCCTTGATTCCCATGTTTGGGATACGTAGGCAGCTTCGTCTTGAAGTTCAGTGCCACACACTTTCAAAGTGACTGTGTCCATATATTGGTTTTGACCATCTTCGTCTTCTCCGTGTCTAAGAGTTCGGTCGTGATTATCACTAATGAGGACTGTTTACAAAATGCTGCGGCGTTATCCAGACAAGGGGCAACTTTCCATTGCCATGAGTCGCCGTTCAAACCAGGGGCAACTTTCCGTTGCCGTTCAACTCTTTTCAAGCAAGGGGCAATTTTCCATTGCCTCTGATTCGAGGTTGTGTATCTCGAGAGCAAGTTCCGTGCTCGTTGAGCATTGACTGTTTGCAAAAATAATTTTTGAGAATTTTTACTGAGGTTGACTATTTTCTCGAAAATTATTTCATTTTCCAAAACTGGACCATTTTCTTGGACCCAAAAAAAGTAAAATTTTCAGTGCTCATAGCCTGACTTGCATGATTTTCAAATCAAAAATCGCACAAGTATGTTAATCTAACTCTCATATTGGTCAAAATTGTTTTCGTAGAAACCAAAACAAAAAATGGTCAAAATGATGAACTATGGGCACGGTTGAGTCAGGCTTCCTGTCTTTCCCCCATTGCCAGCATACTTGCCAAGAAGACACAACTGAAGCTGTCAATAAAGGGCTGAAAGCTCTCAACAACCTCCAAGCGACAAGGTATCGAGCCAAGTGCGAAGCACAAATTGGAACAGATCAGGATACTTCATTCCCTTGTCTGGGGCATCGACTAAACGCCACCAGAAGAAATAGCCGCGAGCTAACCGTATCGGGTATGAACCCACAACTTTTTATTCATCCGTCAAACACCCCGGGGAGGGATAAAAAAATGAGAGAATGAAGAATAGAGAGGTGTAAGTTGAGAGAAAAAGTGAGCCAAAGGGTTTTGAGAAAAAAACCGAGCCTGAGAGTCGAGTGGCGTGAGAATCACAAATAAGAAAGGGTAGGAGATAATGCCCGGAGGAACTTGCTCCTCATGATTTAAGGTTTCTCATTTTTGTAAACACGTCGGTATGTCGTGTTTTTTGTTTTGTTTGTCTCGATTCTTGCTTTGAGTCGTTCCGAGCGTGTCTTGGTGTGTTTAGGTTGTTTACCCTTTTTGTTTCCGCTGTTGAGTCTTTTTTCACTGAGTTCAGTTGTAGGCTCAATACCCCAGTTTGAAAAACCCTTTTTTTCAATCTCAAAAATTTTAATCATGCTGTGCTCAGAGTGCTGTGCCATTCTCCACATTTATGCGATGCAAAAAGAAAAGGGAAAATTTGGGGCTTCTGAGTGTGCTTCAACTTTAGCCGATTCTACCTTTGTATTCCGTCTTGTCAGATTGGACTATTTGTTCAGGGTTTGCCGTGTGCAGAATAAACAAAATGGCCTGTATATAGATTAATTCCCAGCAGAGCATGAGCTGAGTGTTCGGACTGAGCAGTGGGTTGTTTAAGTTGTTTTGCTGTTGGCCGATTCGTTACCTGGTTATTACAATACAAATATTTGACTTTCAGACATGAGATCAATTCCATTTACATTGTTATGTGATGTGATGTAATGTAATGTACCAAAATGTAACACTTTTTCAGATAAAAAGCTTTGTTTCATTTCATCATCTTTTTCAAGTACAAAGTTTTGGAAAAAACAAAACCTGCTTGCGGCAGTACAAGGTACTTTAGCTACCAGCAAAAAAAGGAAAAGTACAAAAAAGAGAAGAAGAAGAAAAACAGCAAAAATCCGAATCAATGTCAAATGGTCTCAGGCCTAGAGGCCCGTCCTCGTCCTCTTCTTGGACGAAGGTCCAAGAGCATCGTCATCAGCGCCATCATCTGAGCCTGAGTCAGTGCCATCTCCGGTCTCCTCCTCAAATGACTCTGCCTCCATCTCCACCTCGGACTTATCATCATCAGGGACTGGTGCCCGTAAGCTACTCCCAACATGAGTGCGCCCCGCCTTGGTGCGGGGGTATACTCTGCCCTCTCCATCTCCCCCTCGAACAAGAACGGATGGTCCAGCTGGAGCACCTCTTACAGTAGGAATCTGGAAAGGATGCTGAAAAGTACAAATGGCAAACGCATCAGTATGCTACAGAATGCAGTATATGGATGCAGTGTATGAATACTGTGAGCAGTGTATTAGTGCAGAACGCAGTGTATGAATACAGTGTGTGAATACTGTGAGCAGTGTATCAGTGCAGAATACAGTGTATGAGTACAGTGTATGAATGCCGCGAGTAATGCTGTGAACAGTGTGTCAGTGCAGAATGCAGTATATGAGTACAGTGTGTCAGATGTCGTGAGGGCCGTGTATCAAGTGTTGTGTTGTGCATCAGATTGTGTGGAACAGTTTACGGTTTGAGACCATGGTTAGAAAAACATATCGGAATACTGTAAATCGCCAGAAGGTCGAGGCTCTGCTGGAGCATCCCCATCACAGAGGCGGTCAACTCTAGGGATTGGCGAGTGTACTCGGAGGAAGCCTGCAAAAGTGTTAGAAGTCTCAGTATTCTGCGGAATATCAAGTGAAATGAAATGAAATAATGGTGCAAAATACAAAATGCAATAGTACATACCAGAGGCAAGCCGTAGAACCCGACTAGCTCATGATCAGCCGGAGGGGGAGCAATGGGGATCTGGTAAGTCGCCCCACCCTGCCCTCTGCATGTCATCGTCACGGGCAGTGCTGGCCAACTAGCCCCCCGTCCTCTCTGAGCTCCACTCCTGCCACAGACTCGAGCCATCCTCAATGTCCCTGCTCCGGCTCCAGCCGCAGGCGCCGCCGGCCTCTCTCTCTCAGCTCGACGGCCGCTGCTCAAAGGCCGCATAATGTAGGTCCGGACATACTCTGTGTAGTCGCCTATGCCTCTGAAGCGCGTCGAGTCCCAGCCGATCGTGTAATCGGCCATCTGCTTGGGAGTGAACCTCTCGGTGTCCCTCATATGGTCAGGAGGGTGAACCGGGACTATCTGCTCCGGTAAACCCAGGGTCTGGCGAAGGAAACGCTCACCCAGGTACCAAGCCCGATAGACCAGGCCCTCTAGCAGGAGCCTGAAGCGTGCAGTCTCCTCGGCACCGGCAAATCACTCCCGCATCACGGCTGGCAGTAGAGCCCAAGGCTGCCAGGTGATTTATAAACGGTGTGCAGTTTATTATCTACTGTTATTGAAAATACAGTGTAAAACAAAGTTTAAATAAACTCTAAAGTTGAACATACCTCTGCGGGGGTGATAGTGTCAAAGTAGCGGCGGAAGAAGATGAATGTCTCCCGCGGTCTCCGCACGCATCTCACGTCGAAGCGTCGGGAGAATGGAACGATGAGAGGGGTCTCCTCGTTAGGCACTAGTGCAAGCCTCGGAAAGTAAGCATAGACCCACAACTGCAGAGTAAGTATCAGAATGCTTATCAGATAAAGCAGAAATTACAGAACCGTGTATTGTGCAGTGTATTGTTCAGAGTGTACAGTGTGTGTAGTGTACAGTATATGACCAGCATGAAGCAGACCATAGTGTGTGCAGTGTACAGAGTACAGAAAATGTAAAGGTAGAAATGTAAAACAAAGAAAGAGATGTACCTCCCAAGCTCGCCAGTAACCTCCGAGCAACTGTCTGCTGCCACGGGAAGCCGAGCTCATGTATCTGTATAAGGTGGCCAAGGCTGCTCCACCCCAGTCATAGCGCAGGATCCTGGTCACGTCCACCATAGCGCTCAGCAAGTAGAGGGGCACGGTGTTCGCCCGGTCGGTGAAAATAGTCGTCCCCAGTAGAAACATGAGGAAGCCGCGTGCGTACCGCTCCACCTCCTCCTGAGTGGTAGGCGCCTGGACCCGGAACGAATATCTGACATACCCTGCCCGAGCAAGTGGCGGCTGAGTGCCAAGCAAGTGTATCTGGGCAGCGTCCCACTCATCCATGTCGGTGTCGAAAGGGATCGGATCACCCCCTACCCCGATCCGGTGAGCATCGAGAAGTCATAGGAAGTCATCGTCATGTCTCCCGCGACAGAGAGGTGGAACGAGTCGGTGGTGTCCCACCACCTCTCCACCAGAGCAGCGAGAAGAGGCCTGCTTGCAGTAAGCCGGGAGAGTCCTCTGCAGAAGGCGCCGAAGCCGGCCTGGTCTACGATGTGTCGGACCGCATCGGGCAACTCCATGTACCAATCATGGGCAGCGACATTCCCATACCCCCGGAAGGCATGGGAATCTCCCTGTGTTCAAGAGAAACAGTTGCGAAGCAATATAAAATGTACAGTTTTGAAGAGCATTCAGAATTGGTGACAATACAGCGTGTGTGCACGTTTTCAAGTTCAAACAAACATCGGGTGCCGGTGTGCTTATAGTGAACTACGACATGCAATGTGCCAGTATGTTTGGGTGGTTCAGTGACAATACTGCGTGTGTGCACGTGTTCAGATTCAAACAGATATCAAGTACAATGTATTCACAGTCAACTACAGCATGCAGTGTATCGGTGTATCCGGGTTAAGCAGTTAAAGAACATGATCAACTTTGGCAGTTAAATGTTCTACATTGCGAAAAATGAAACAGGGAAGAATATACCTCGGAAGCGCCGTATGATAGATGTGACTCCGACTCATGCAGGAGAAGCTCTGGAGGCGCCGTCCTGTCAAAGCTCCTGAATTGGCGAAGTCCGTCGGGAGGCAGTATGTGAATAGCCGGCCGGTAGGTCGCCGGGTCAAACGGGCGGACGCTTAAGGGCAAAAGCTCGGCCTTGGGATCCATCTCATGCTCCGGGGGAGTCCCGCCCTGTGGAAGGTCGTCTACCATCTCAAAGAGAGTGTGGAAATGGCCGGAAATGTGGAAACCGGGCTAGAATGCGAAAAGTCAACGGAAAGTCAACCTCGGGAGGGTAAAAAATGGCCGAAAAAGCTGGGGTGCGGAAAAGGCACAGGGTTCAAGGTGAACTCGAGGGAAACAAGCCCCGAGTGGCGGAAATCGAAAAAGAGACACCGAAACAAAGTTTTGTTCGGTTCAAAACGTTCAAAACGCGAAGGTATTCGCGAATCGAACGACAAAACGGGCTCGAAAACCGAAGAAAACGGAGGATCGAAGGAAGGAAAATAACCTAGAGAGAGGGAGGAGTAATTTTTGACCAAGAACAAGTGAAGAAAATAGGGCTAGAAGCCCTATTTTAAAAGACCCGAGGCCAAAAGACCAAACTGCCCCGATTCAGGCACTTTTGGCCGGTCGGCCACACTGTTGGCCGGTCGGCCAAATATTTGGCCGGTGGACTATTTTTGTGGCTAGTTGGCAGCCGGGGACCTCCTCTGATGGCCGGTGATCCTCCTACAACCTTGTTTGGGTCAGATGTGTGGTTTGGGGCCTTCATTGCTCATGACAGTGCAAGAAAGTGCATTTTCGAAGCTCAACCGGTCTCCGTTTTGACCTCAGACCGTGTCTTCTGCGTGTACCACTTGAATACGGGTGCGGTGTATCCTTTTTATATCCTTTTGTCTCTTTCAAGATTCGAAAGTTGCCCTGCATGCGTTGCTTTACAACGCTTTGACGTGAACGCGTGTTGAGTTATATGTCATTGTGCTCGCATTGTATGCTTTTTCACGGTCTGGCGAGACCTAAAATACGCCCGGTCTAGGAGACCTTAAATCCTCTGAAGGTGCAATTCCTTCGATATTTGTTATGCATCCCTCTTTCGCATTGTCATGTACATACCTTGTGCATTGCACACGTTATCATTTGTTGTTATGCATGTCTACACGCATTGTAACACGCACAATTTGCATCGTTATGCGTTTTTCCCTCTCCGGTCTAGGAGACCTTAAATCCTTCGAAGGTGCGAAACCTTTGGCGTCTGCATTGTCATGCATGATCCTCGTCACGCGTTGCTATACGCACCTTACATGCGTTGTTATGTTTCTTCCTCGCATGCACTACCATGCATTTTAAGCGACGCGCGTCGTCGCGTATTAAAGTTCACGTGCATTTCAAAAGCCGCGCGTCGTCGCGCATTCCAAGGTCATTTGCATTGTCATGCATCTCAAAAGTCACGTGTTTCAAAATCATGCATCATCTTGCATTCGCATTCAAAAAAAAAACAAAAAAACAAAACACAAAACAAAAAAACATGCATTATCATGCATTTTCCTTTCATCATGCATTCGCATTCAAAAAAACAAAACACAAAAAAAAAAACATGCATTATCATGCATTTTCCCTTCATCATGCATTGTCACGCATTCAAAAAAAAAAAAAAAACAAAACAAAAGAAACAAAAACAAAAAAACACATGCATATGTCATTCACTGTAAATAGCATGCATTATTGTGCATTTTTCATGCATTTGTCATGCATCCACTATGTATAGTACATATGCCACGCATTATTGTAAATAATGCATATGTCATGCATAACATTGTAAATACCATTCCATCCATTGCATATTTGTATATATTGCATTCTAGCCTGCATGCATTCATTGCATCACCCCCATCTATGGTTCGCGCCTTTCCATGTTGAGCTTGGTCTGGTATGTGCCCATATCTTTTCACGTCGAAGCACAGTTCTGCATGTGTACGCGCCTATTCCATGCTGGTATGTTGGGTTGAGGGTTGCAGCACCGTTTCTGTGTTAGATGCGGTTTGTTTGTGTACATGCCTTTCCTAGGCAAGATTTGGTTTGGTCCGCGTGCCTTATCCATTGTAAATACCATACCATCCATTGCATATTTGTATATATTACATTGTAGCCTGCATGCGTTCATTGTATCAGCCCCATCTATGGCTCGCACCTTTCCATGTTGAGCTTGGTCTGGTATGTGCCCATATCTTTTCGCGTTGAAGCACAGTTCTGCATGTGTACGCGCCTATTCCACGTTGGTATGTTGGTTTGAGGGTTGCGGCACCGTATCTATGTTAGACGCGGTTTGTATGTGCCCATGCCTTTCTTAGGCAAGATTTGGTTTGGCTGCATGCCATATCCATTGTATATATTACCTTGTAATGTAACTTTTTGCATCCAACATTAGGATCAAGTTCTTTCGTTAGCGGGACACTTCCCCACTTATGTCATTCCACCCAATTACTTGTTCTTGTGTCCATCTACATCACTCATAGTTCTGCATGTGTACGCGCCTATTCCACTGCTGGTATTGTGGTTTGAGGGTTGCGGCACCTTTTCTATGGTAGACGGACTTTGCATCTCCATCAATCTATTTGACATTTATGTGGTTTTGAACTGCTCATGATTGGATCATGATTCAATTGCATTGCATATCGTTTGCATTGTTTATACATAGTTTTGTATGTTTTGCATATTATTTGCATTATTTTTAC
Organism: Camellia sinensis; assembly: GCF_004153795.1. Taxonomy (NCBI): domain Eukaryota; kingdom Viridiplantae; phylum Streptophyta; class Magnoliopsida; order Ericales; family Theaceae; genus Camellia; species Camellia sinensis. The sequence continues at coordinate 105,402 of NW_021024878.1, read as the reverse complement.
ATTTGTTTTGTAATTTTGCATATCATTTGCATTACATTAGATTCAATTGCATATCATCGCGCTGTTTGTGCACCCCTTGGTGTAAGGAGACCTTAAATCCTACATTCGCGTTGTCGTGCAGCTTTCGATTGTATTGTTATGCATGTTGCTAACGATATTGCACTTGTTGAGTTTTCTTTCTCTTTCAGGCATGATATTGTATGTACGGTTCATTTGAAGCTGGTGCAACTAGACGAGCCGCACAGGTATTGTATCCTTCGAGTGAGACGTATCGAGAATTGCATAATTCTCTTGCACCCTCTCTGCATTGTAGTGTAGTTTGGTTTGTGCTAGCTCAAAACTGTCGCATGTTATGCTTCGTTACAGCTTTCCTTGCATGATCATAAGTTATGTTCGGCTTCTTGCATTTTCAGTTGCATTTCGCCCCTGCCTTCGGGCGCATATCTTTATTGCCTTTCATGCTTTGTCTAAGTCTTCGGCCTTGTCAAAAATGGGTCGTCTCTGGGCTTTGACACTCACTCTCGTCATTCTTATCACTTTCGAGTTTTGTCAAAGAGGAGCAACTGTAGACACCCCATTTTTGACCGTCCTCAAGACTTGGACGTCACCGTTTGAACACTCAGTGATCATCCTTGTTTGTGTTCGTCTTGAGTTCCCGAAGGCCTCGACCGCGCGCCTCGCCTCAAGATCT
>NW_021024878.1:57267-104661 GCF_004153795.1 Camellia sinensis | reverse complement strand
CTTATGTTAGACGGTTTTGTATGTGTCCATCCTTTCTTAGGCAAGATTTGGTTTTGGCAGCATGCCATATCATTGTATATATTACCTTGTAATGTAATTTTGCATCCACATTTAGGATCAGTTCTTTTCGTAGCGGGCCATTTCCCCACTTATGTCATTCCATCCCAATTACTTATGTCTTGCGTCATTACATCACTCATAGTTCTACATGTGTGACGCAGCACTATTCCACTGCTGGTATGTGTGGTTTGAGGGTTTGCGGCACCTTTTCTATGGTAGACGGACTTTGCATCTCCATCAATTCCTATTTGACATAGTTGTTTGAATTGTTTGTGGATCATGATATTGTTGAAACGTGCTGTTCTATTTGTCTGTTAATACATTATTTTCATTATTTTGAATCATTGATTCAATTGCAAATTCATATTCATATCTGCGCTTTGTGACCCCTTAGTGACAGAGTATCCTTAAATCACTATTTCCGATTTGTGCACTTCGATTTGCTATGTTATGCATGTGCTAAACGATATTGCCCCCCACTCCCCCGCATGTGGAGATTTTTCTTTCTCTTTCAAAGGCATGAATATTGTTACTGTACGGTTCATGTTGAAGCACTGGTCAATCCAACAGACAGCCGCACAGTTATTTGTATCCTCGAGTGAGGACCCGTTATCAGAAATTGCATATTCCTTGGCACCCTCTTCTGCATTGTAGTTAGTTTGGTTTGTGCTAGCTTTTCAAAACTGTTCGCATTTGTATGATGCTTCGTTACAAGGCTTTTCTTTGTCATGATCATAAAGTTATGCTTTCGGCTTCTTGCATTATTAAGGTTGCATTTCGCCCCTGCCTTTCGGAGCGGCAATCTTTATTGCCTGTCATGCTTTGTCTAAGTCTTCGGCCTTGTCAAACAATGGGTCGTTCTCTGGGGCTTTGACACTCATCCCGTTCATTCTTATGCTACTTCGAGTTTGTCAAAGGGGCAACTGTAGACACCCCATTTTTGACAGTCCTTCCAAGACTTAGACTTTCACCGTTTTGAACACTTGATGATCATCCATGTTTTGTTGTTCGTCTTGAGTCCCGACAGGTTCCGCCACGTGCCCGTGCCTCAGATCTTCCTCGACATCGACTGTTTTGTGCTGGTTTTGCACCAAACACTTTGTGTTTTTCCCTTTGAGGGGACTGGGAATGGCTTGTTGGCCATCCCCAACACTCCACCGGCCATGGCTTGAGGCACGGCTGTGTTTTTGTTTGCATCGGCCAAATGTTTGCCCGACCGGCCCACTCTAGATGGTCGACCGCCATATATTTTGGTCAAATTGCATTTTTGGCGGCCGACCACTCTGTTCATCTGCTTTTCAGATATTTTTGTGCCAGCTGTGATAGCTGGCACCCACTTTGCTCCCCTCCATACACGTGTATGGAGGAATCTCTCTCTTGACTAGCTTACTTGAGAAGCTTTGCAAGAGTGAGCTCCGTAAGAAGGAGCCTCTTCTCCCTCCATTAGGGTTGACAAAAAAGCTCCAAAGCTCGGAGTTTTAGGGTTAGGGTTTACATATACTCTATCTCTATATCTCTTCCTCCTTTTGGTGTATTAGTGTGTGTTTGTTCTTACTATTGCACACAAACACCTACCATTACACCTTTCCTTAGTTGCTGAGGCATTAGAGGGTTGATCTTGAACTTTTTAAGCTAGTTTTGATCCAAGAAGAGGTCTGGTCTTGTGATCTTGGAAGTGTTCTTCAAGGGTGAGTGTTCTTGCCCTTTATTTCCCATTTTTGCATAGCTTTTTTGTCTACCTTACACCTGTTTTCGAGCTTATCTTATAACATATAAAAGTCTTGTTTTTACTTGCTCTAAATAGTTGTTTAAGAGTTCTTTGTTGTTTGGGGTTATTTGACCCCTCTTAGGCCTTGTTTGGCCCTATTTTTGTGCTATTTTGGTGAGCTCCGGGACCAGTTTGTTTGGGCCTCCTCACCACTAAAATCTTGAGGGATTTCAGTGGTGAGGATGGTGCCTTAAGGTCCTAAGAAGGAGAGAGCCACCCCCTCTCCTTGTTGTCCTTGAAAAGGGCCATTTTTGCCTCATGAGTGAGCATCTTATTTAGGTTCATGTTGGCCATGCCTTAGCTGATTTTTGTGCTTATCTTGACATGTTATAGCACTGTTTTATGATGGTTTGGACACACCATGCTTGCCTTGCATACTTGTCTTGTAATGCCGTGGATTGCCTTAACATGCCTTGTGCTTTGAGCCTTGTTTCTAGCATGCTTTTGGCTTAGCTTTGTGAAGCTTTTGTGCTCGTTTTAGCATGCTTAAGCTCTGTTTTTGGTTGTTTTGGTCGACCATGACATGCTTAGTAGAGCCACCTTGCATTTTGGTTTGTAGGCCTTGGGTGTGTGAGTGCGGAGCATGCATTGCTTGCATCATTTCAGTGGTTTGGAACCGCTTAGCATGTCATTTTAGTCATCATGGCAAGCTTGTATGCTTGCATTTGATGCCCCTTTAATGTGTTAAAAGGTTGTTATCTTATGCCCCTTGTTTAGGCCCTTGTGCATGCTTGCATGTTTAGGCCACTTAGATGCCATCTAGGTGTATCCTTAGCATTGTTTAGGTCTGCCTTGGACCTGTTTCATGCCCTCTTAGCCTTGTGGGGCTTGGTTGACTTAGCCATGGTTTAAGTCCTCTTGGGCTTGCCTTAGACCTTAGCCTTTGTTGCATGCTATGCTTGTCTTGTTTGATTGATTTGGCATCATCTTTGACATGATTTTCAGAGCTTATAATGCATGCCATTAGTCCATGTTTAGTCTCCTTTAAGTGTACTTAAAGGTTGCTTGTTTGATGCTTAAGTGTTGGCCCATTTGCATGCATGTTTGTATGTGTAATTGTCCCTCATTTCCATAACATTGGCCACTGTTTTGGGCTTAGTATAGAGCTGGCCAAACTAGTTTAAGACCATCCCTTGCATGTTTGCTTGCATAGGTTGTATGCCTAATATGCATTGTGCATTGCTTGTGCCTATGCTCATGTTGCATACTTAGTTAATATGCCTAGGTTGCATTACATGAGCATGCATGCCTTGCCTCTTGAATTGAGTATGATAGAGGTTGGGTTTCATTTGTTTGTTTGATTGTGAATCTCGTTTGAAATCAAAGTGCATAACTGGTTTCTTGGGCCATCACGCATTGAAATGCACGATTGGTGGTCCGAGAACCAAGAACCATGTCCCTTTGAGTCATAAACATGATAAGGAGTGTGTTGGTGCACACATTTACTTGAAATGCATTGCCATGCCATGTTCTGCCCTCTGCTGCTGTCAAAACAGGTTTCTATAGGAATCTTTGGCCGGCCGACCATCCTTAGTGCCGAACGACCAAAGATGGATGGCCGAGAGCTCAACAAATGGTCGATGACCATCCTACCATGGTCGGCAAGGTTTCTACTTGGTCGGTGATGATCTACAGTGTCCAAAGGTTCACAAAGTGCACCTTGGAATTTTTGCAATGATCAGAGAAGGAAAACAGTGTGGATAGAGGCAACTTGTGCATGGCAGTGGACTTCCGAGCAGAGTCGAGCACACATTGCATTGGGCCCTCTTCCCGAGGCTGTTTACCGTTATTAGATTAGTTAATTTGCTTAACTAGTTTAATTGGTCTGTGATATTTAATTAGCTTGTAGGTTAGTTAAATCTGTATTATTCTTTCGGTCCCTCCAAGCGAGGGCAAATTTGTAATAAGTGTGGGTGCGTGTGTGCATGTTTTCCAACCCCCACTTCTTTCTCCCTTTTACTTACATGCTTTGATGGTTAGGCCTCGTTTAGGATGCTACCTTTTTAGCCAATTAGCCAAAAAGTTACTAAATTAGCCAATTAGCCAATTAGTCATACCAAAAAGTCAACAATTACGGCTTCTCTCTACTTTTTGCACAACTTTTTGTAATTAGTCAAAAAATCATCCCAAACATACAAGTTTTTTTTACCTACCTTTTTAGCCAATTAGCCAAAAAGTTACTAAATTAGCCTGTTCCCAAACGAGGCCTTAGTATTAGGGCATATTCAATTTAGCATACCTTATGCTATGTATGCGTGCATCATTCATCAGAATTGCATGCACCGGGCTCGGCGCATCATGCTAACTGCATAAGTATTTCAAATCTAACTTGAATATGTGCATCAAATGGTTGCATTTCACATGCCATCCTAGGATTAGTCGAGCCTATCCTAATTGCATTCTGTATGCGTTGCATTAGGCACTTAACATGGACTTGGATCACACATTGATTGCTAACGAGTTCTTTGTTTTGGCTTGGAGTACACTGTAAGTATTTTGTGCTTTAGCATCTCGCATGAGTGTGAATGTTAACATGACAGCATGCTGACCATGTAGCTAGATGCTTATGTGATATTAACTGCCTGAATGCCTGTGGGTGAAGGTTGGATTGCTTGAGTTGGAACAACTCATCAAAATCCGTGTTTTAGCTTACTCGCGAGTAGCAAATTTCAAAACATTTTCCAAACAAACGGATATGCGATGCTTTGATCCAAATTAGGCGATCTAGTCTATACTTGTTTTGCTCTTGCAAAGGTTTGGGAACTACTTCAGATACATTGCATTGTTATGCATGTTTACACGCATTTGGTCAGTTCAGTTTACAAAATATTGGCCAAGGTGTTATCTAGAAGACTTAAGAGGGTTCTTCCAACTGTGATAAGTGAGGTTTCAGTCTGCTTTTGTTTGTGGAAGGTATACCCTCTGTCCCTCCCTCATAGCTGACCTTCCCCAATCGTACCCAAGTTCCCGAGCCAAGGCAACTTTGGTGATGACGGACACGTGGCCTTTGGCACAAAGTCAGGGTTTCCTAAATTCCCTCATAAAAAATATTTAGGTGGCGACTCTGTATCTGGCAAAGCAGTCCATGTTTGGCACTTTTTTTCTAAAAATCTGTTTTTCTCAAAACGATTTGCCGGATTTGGACTCTTTGGCTCAAACTAAGAACCGTGACAATTTGAGAGTCCTCAACTATAGTGAACCCAATATGAACAGAACGGGACTCACCCTCCCGGGGCGTTCGGGGACGTCTACAATAAGATGGGCTTTTTGGTGCCAACTTAGTTGAGATGATCTAACTTATCGTGATGTTTTTGCACTCTCCTCTCTTTTTTGATGTAAATTGTTTCGTACTTTGTACTTTGCTATTTCATCAATAAAGTCTCATTTTTTTGCCGATCCAAAAAAAAAAAAAAAAAAAAAAACGGACGAATAAGATTTAAGCCAAGAAACTATGAAAAGGCCAACAGATAAAGCACTAAGGGCAAGCAAGAGGTAACTCAAGAACCCTCTTTTCAATACAAATTGTATATTTCATTATGGTCGATCAGTAAATTAACTTAATCATCGAAGGGTCCTCCCGACCAAAAATGGTCGGGGGTGATCACTAACATTTGGTTTCTCTTAACAGAAATAAAAGGGCAGGACATGTCATCTCGTTTTTTCTAAGGAGATAATTTCACCTTCCACAATAAGTTATGGTAATTAGAAAGGATAAACGAGCCAAATGAGCCAAAAAATTAATTTGTCAAGCTTGGTGTGAAAATTTTAATGAGTTTTAAAATTTGTTCAAGTTTGATTTATTAAATTTTTTAGCCAATCTCAAATGAATTTCTTTTTTTTTTTTTTTAGCTAAGCTCAAATAATTTATATTTTTATATAGTTTTAGGCTTATAAAATCGAGCTGAATAAGCAATTGACTGTTAAAAAACTTTAACAAGTTGTAAACTGTATTCAAGATTAATTAATTTACTTAATGAACGGGGATAAGCTCTTCTTCAAACCTTCATCTCTCTATACCTCCCCATATCCCTTTTGTAGGCCCTAATTTGGACCCGCACTGATAATTCGAACCGCTCATCTCGTAAGTTTCATAATAAAAGTCATCTATGCAAAAAATAAGTTTCATCATAAAATTATAAACTTAAGAAAAAAATTGCATTTTATTTTATAAAAAAAAAGACAAATGTGATTGTAAACTTAAACCATCAATTTTATAAAGTAAAATATTTTTGGTTCCTATATTTATAATTTTCCGATAAAATTCATTTTTACATGAATGACCTTTATTGTGAAACTTATGAGATAGATGGTTCGGATCATCAGTGTAGGTTCGAATTGGGGTCTACAAGAAGAGTATGAAGAGGTAAAGGTATGGAGGGAAGCATATTCCTAATGAATGAGTTTTTAATGAGTCGAATACAAATCGAGCTCAAACTATTTGATTAATTTATGTCACTCTAATGGTAATATTATTATTATAAATAAAAATTATTTTTACGAAGTTGTGTTTTAAAATAAAAAATATATAAATTGTACATAAATTTTTTATTTGTACATTATTAGTTAGCCAAAAATTGGGGGGAGGTGGAATTACAATTCAGTGGCATGTCACAAAAATATTTACACATTCATAAAGTTTAAATTTTAAAATTTTAATTATTAATATTTATAAGGTTTGCTTTCAATTTATATTTTTTTTACTCTAAATTTACACTGAATTGTAATTTTTTTTTCCTTCTAGGATGAATGTACAGGCTTTGTTCGGTGTTACTTCCAAATTTATTTATTTAGCCTATTACTTAAAAAAAATTAATTAATAGTGTTTAATTATAATTTGTTTGATTTTTTTAGCTTATTTAACCCTAAAAAAAATTCTTAGCTACTATTTGTAGCTTACTTTGAACTTGTAACCATTCACACTATTACTCAATTCACACCACACATAATTTTGATTTTTTTGTCTTTCTCTCAATTCACGCCATTAAATTTTCATAATATCCTCCTCTTCAACATTCCTTCCCTTGACCTTAACCCTAAAGCATCATTTATATTGTATTTGGTTGGAAGATTTGAAAAAAGATTTGGAAAAGAAAAGTGAAAATGTAGGTAAAATGTAAATAAAATATACTTACATTTCATATAATTTCATACACATTTTTCCTTTCCCTTTCCAAATCCCCTAATTAAACACAACATTAGTGTCACCTTTTTTCCAGCCTGTCATCTCGCCGCCACCCTCTCTTCAACTCCATTGCTCTCATTGACAAACCTTAACGCCACAAATCTACCACCATCGTGACCCAAACTTCACCATCATGATCGTCCCTTCAACCTTCCTCCACTTCAAATTTACATTTTTAGAGAGTCAGGTCTAAAGATCCAACAAGAAATGGAAAAAGAATGATAATAAGGAATGCGAGAGAAGGTTGTAGTGGTTTTGAAGGGGGAAGAGGAGACTTGGGCAAGGAACGAAGAAGTGTGAGGAATGTGTCATGAGGGGTGAGAGAGGCGGTTGGAGGTTGGTGGGGTGATAGTGCCGGCTAGGGTTTGTAATCGCAAAACAATGGCCAGTGTCGACCGCGATAGGATTGGAGGGGTGTGTACTTTAGCCTCAATGGTAATTCTCTTAAGATATAGGTGTAAATTTGGCCTGGCCCGGCCTCTGTCGGGCCTCGCAGGTTCTCGCCAAAATTCAGGCCGGTCCACAGGCCAGAAAATTAGGCTCAGGCCTAGGCCCGAGCCTAGGGGGTATTCAGGCCTTGGGCGGGCTGGTGGGCCTGGGCCTCGGCTCGAGCTTGGGGCAGGCTTAGGTAGGCCTGAACAAATTTTTTTGTTTTTTTATTTTTCTACCAAAATTTTATTATTTTCCACAAAAAAAATGCATTGGGCCTCAGGCGGGCCGGTCCTTGAGTGGGCCTTAAGCGAGCCCATGGGCAGGGTGAGCCCCATGGGTCGAGCCAAGCTTCAGAATGATGCCCAAGGCCTTGGCCCAAGGTCTTGGGCTAGGCTCGGGTCTGACCCCAAACGAACCAAGGCCCACCTCGGGCCGCGGACAGGCTTCAAACCACCTACGGGTCACGGGCTATTTTTACACTCTATTGAGAAATAGAACTGTATTTTTAAAAAAATTTAAAAATGACGTAAACTAGCATAATATATGGTATACTTGTAGAAACTCCCTCTTTTGTGTCTTAATCATGAATTTTGAGCGCATTCTGAATATTTGGGCAACATAAAGTCTGAGTGATAACTTATTTAAGCACATTCTTAATTCAACTTGTTAGAACCTTTTTCACAAACTATTAATAATTACACCCAACATATTTACAACTTAATTTTATTCTTTTAAACTAAGGCCCTACTTGAAATTGGCTATTTCAATTGATTTTTTTTATTTTTTACAAAAAAATTAGCAAAGGGGCCTAATAATCTAAAAAAATTATAATCATAAAAAATAAGCCATCAAATAGGACTAAAAAGTCCATCAAGTATGATGGAATGAAATGAGAGTAAGACTAGAATATAAGATTTAATGGAATGAAATGTCCATTCCGATTCCATTATTTGATTGACAACATGGAATAACATAAGAATATGATAATAATTCTCATACCTACGTTTGGTTATACCTATTAAACTCATGAAAGGGAATAAGTTTTTTTTTTATATTTATTATTATTTTTTTTAACAAGCTAGTAACAAATAAATTAAAAAATTATATATATCATGATAATATTGATAATTATGGAAGTGATAGTATGAGTAGTAGTAGTGGTGGCGATGGTGACAGCAATGGTGACATCTGTGATGGTGATAGCAATGATAGTATGATGGTGGTAGCAGGTTGTTGTGGCCTTAGTGGCGGTAGCAGGTTGTTGTGGCCTTAGTGGTGGTAGCACGTTGTTGTGGCCTTAGTGGTGGTAGTCAGGTGGTGTTGTGGTTGCAATGGTGGTAGTGGTGGTTTTTGCGATAATGATGGTGGTAGTGTGATGTTTATGAAGGTGTTAATAGTAATGGTGAGGTAGTGCTTATGGTGATAGAGTTAGTGAGTAGTGAGAGCAAAGATAGTAGGGTAATGGTTCTAACAAAGGTGATAGTGTTGATTTTATGGTTGTGGATGGGGTGGTAATAGTTGTGGTAGTAGTGGCGATATCGGTAGTATGGTGGTGTGGTGGCAACCATGGTGGTGGTTGTGGTGGCAATAAGGTAGTGATAATAGTGGCAGTGACAGTAGGGTTGTGGAATGAGTAATAGCAGAGTGAAATGATGGTAATAGTTAAATAATAATATATATTTTTTAAGTACCACCAAAAAAAATAATAAAATTTTTTAAAGGTAATTTCATGATGGAATGTAATGAAATGGCCATTCTTTAGGTTGAAAGAAAGAACAAGCATTCTCACATTTTGTTAGAATAGCCACTCCAATGGAATGACCATTCCTACTTAAATAAGGCACACTAAACCAAAAAAAAAAACAAAGAAATGTAAAGCTATAATGAGCATTTCATTCCCGCCCATTCAATCATACCAAACGTGTAAAATTTTACAATTTGCAAAAACTCATATCAAATTTGGCACAAGATATAGTAATATCAAATTTTAGCAAATTCAATAAGTACATTGTACCCCTATCTTTTAGTAGGGGTGAGCATGGTCTAGAATGGCCTGGATTTGGATAAAATCAGGACCAATCCGTTATCTACGGCACCTGAAAAATTGGAACCAATCCAATCCGTTTAAATTATGGAACCAATCCATTTAAATACAGATTGGATCAGTTTAGGATCACGGATTCACATATTTAAATAACAAAAAAATATATAGAACATTTTAATTTTATAAAAATATAAGCATATCGTCATACTAATTCCACAATAGCAACATATCTTTCGATAATAGCGACATATTGTTCTAAATTTAAACAACCATAAGAAAATTGGTTCCACCATAAGTATTTAGAGCATTACAAATTAAAGCTAAAAACAAACAAGCAAAAGTAATAAAAGAAGATACTATGTGGGTTTAGGTTTGGATTTAGATTTTATATGAAATAAGAGAAGATACTATGTGAGAGGGTGTATAATATAAATATAGACTATTTGTATACGGTCTAGATCGGTTCCTATTCGAAACCGTGGAGTTCAATCCGGAACCAATTTGTGAACTATGGATTTTTAATTTTTCAATCCAAAACCAAACTACGGATTCAAAAAACCAATCCAAACCTACTGGATTGGACTGGACCGAATCAGATTACGAATTTTACGGATTCTTACTCAGCCCTATCGTTTACTCAAGTTATTATATTATAACTTAAGAAATGCTCCCCCCCAGTTCACATCGAGTGTTATTGCGACACGTAAAGTCCCCTACGAATGTCAATTTAACAATCTAAATTATTTATTTTGTAAGATATTATGTGTAAATTATCAACACACAAAAATAAATAAATAAATAAATGAGAGTAATCCGACACTCATAATCATCTATTCTTATTATATTTTGGCATTAAAAAAAAAATTTAATTTCAAAATTATACCCGTCCTCTATTTTATTATTTTATAAAACAAACATAAAGTAATTATGTAATTATGAATATCATTTCAACCTAGATTTTTTCATGAATGGCCTACACATAAAATAAGAAAATAAATGGTTCAAATCATTAGTGTGAGACTGATGATAGACCCCATAACCTGACAATATTCTCCAGTCCAATTGGATTTGAGAGAACCCTCTCTTTTATAACTACTGTGCTTAATGGATGAATATGTTGTTAAATTTGCAAAAAATATATATATTTTTATTTGAATATGAATATGAATTTAATGAGTTTCAAGAGGCATGTCAGTTACATGAGGGTATTTTGGGTGATTTAAGATCCAAATTCCTGAGGCGGCAAATTTGTTGCGCCTTTTACATTGAAAATACTATTATGGAACAAATAAAAGAAAATAGAAGGTCACCTGTACATGAGCAGCAAAAATGCATGCTTTTTTAATTTTCAAATTAGGATACACACAAGCACAAAAATTTAGTCCCCAACACCCACTGCTACCCTACAATATAGATTAAAAAAGGTAGAGAATAAAAAATGAAAAGAATAAAAAAGCCCAATGCACGAGACTTTATCACACATTTAGAGAGAGAGAGAGAGAGAGAGAGAGAGAGAGCAATATAAACTAAGGATCTGAGGGCCTTCTATGTGCAAACTAAAAAGAATTATAAAGAAAATAAATAAACTATGCGCAAATTCCTTCAAAGACAGAATTCTGTAACCAAATTAAACTATAACTTAAAGATTCCAAACTAATGAACACAGTTAGAATAGTTATGACATAGATCAGGTTGGTAAGCTAGTACCAACTTTGTGTTGCAGGGATTTAAAGAAACACTGATTATGCAACTTTGAATTCTCTTTCTGATATGGAAATTTATAACAAACCTGAGCCTTTCAGGTCATTTCTTGATTTTATGATATTGAGAGATGTGGACTTGTAATGCAAGTTGGATTCAAATATATAATAATGATATCTAATATATGGAAATGAACAAGAGCCTTCAATTTCAATAACAAACCCCAGTGCACACAAGCAAACAAAAGCTAAGGTAAGGTAACCAGAGTAGAATATGATATATGCACATGAAAACTCATCCTATAATATGATATATTCTCTTTGGAATCTAATACTAAATAGGGTAATTTTACCTCTTGCTAGCCACATATAGCAGAAATATTCCAAGTAATATGAAAGCAACTTGGCAATATCTTAAATGACATGAATAGTAGGCAAGGAAGCTCAATAAAATTTTGAAGCCAGGAGGCTGCACGGCCCAAGACAAGGTAGTGACAAGCAGAGAGGAATAAAACTTGAAAGATACGAAAGAATTCTTAAAAAACAAAATAAAAAAGTTCTTATGCTGGCTATCCCAACTTACTTCACAACAGAGCACCATTCAACGGATAGAAATTAGAACCTAATGACGTCACAAACTATATTCAGAACTCAACTGTTTAAGAGCACCAGAAGATGCAACACAGAGTTTAGAGGCATGGCCAATTAAGGTTAGACATTTCCCATGGTCAAAAGTTGGATTTAAAAGTAAACACAGATGGCACTTCAATTGGTAATCCAAGACTAGCGGTTGTAGGGGCTTTGATTAGAAATAGTGCCAGTTTCTGGGTGGTGGGATTCATTCAGAAAAATTGTGTGGGCTCATGCTTTAACGGCGGGTTATGTGCAGTATGGCAAGGTCTACTTTTGGCTTGGCAAAGTGGATGCAGAGAGATCATCTTGAAGATGGATTGCCAAGATGCAGTGAGTTTGTTGCAAGGTCCAAATTCTTTACATCCTAATTTCAATTTGGTGCTACAGATGAAGGAATTTGTGAAGGAATTTGACTGTAAAATCCAGCATATTTTCCTAGAGAAGCAAAAGAGTGTGCAAATCAGTTAGCACATGAGGCACTACAAGGAGGTACTCACCTGCAGACCTTGCTAAGGCTGTCTCAAAGGATGCAACAAATTCTAGCTTGTGAGACTCCAGATTGGAGATATTTCTGCTAGTTTTTCTTCTTCTTCTTTTTTTTTTTTTTGGGTCCCCTTGGCTTCACTGAAGCCATTGGAATCCCCTATATGATTCAGTAATCTAAACTGATAAAGAATTAACAAAATTGTTACATCTAGCAACTAATTGAGATGTATTAGAGGGGACTAACAAGACAATTTTCAAATAATAATAATAATATGACATGAATTTGCGAGAACGTGGCGACAAATAAAAAATAGGAGAAATTTCACCTTACCACCATGTGGTTTGGGCCATGTGTGCATAAGCTCCCTCCCATTAAAAAATAATCAGGTAAATCCCCATGGTTTCTGGACTAAAAAGTACCACTAGCTTCCGTTAATGGTACTTGTAAATTGACATCAATACCCTCATCATCTTCATCTACTCAATGAATGATTCTTTTCCCACCACCATCCACTATGGTTTTTAATACCATTCGTTATAAATCCCATACTAGGGACAAAACGGCTTTGAGTAATGAAAACCAATAACAGATTTTTGTGACCGAAAAGCATAATAATCAATCAATACCACAAAACAAAGTGCAACAAGGCATTTGACAGAATCAATCACAGTTTCTTAAATGGTGCAGTCCAAGAAAAAATATTAACCACAACTTCAATTGTATGATAATCAACTTGTTAAAGAAAAAAAGGGTGAGAAATCAAACATAATTAGCTCCCGAAAACTAATGAAGAACAAGTAATGAACATCGGTTTGTAAGAAATGGATTACAGATGAGCCAATAAAACAAAGCAATCTGAACATGTTATAACATTCAAAAGAGTGAGTTTTTGTGTGTGCATTGACACAATTTTAAGGTTTAAGGTTACTGCATGGTTGGGATTCACTCCAAGATATCTAAAAGGATCAGAAACAAATGAAGGAAATATAGTGATTAAAGTTGAAAACAAAAAATATTGATTTTGTTTCCCACATCCTTCTTTTCATTCACTTACTTTTTTTCATAACTATTTCATTGTCAACTGTATCCCCTTCTCCCTTAGAAGTTGGAAACATAGCTCACCTGTCCCACTCAGACACCATTTTCACCTTTCACTAAAACTAGGGTTGCCATGAAAACATCCACATTAAGTGAGTAAGAATTCCCTACAATTCCAGTATTTGTCATTTTTTGGGTTCTAGGGTGATAAGAAAGCAACCAGTTCTCATTTGTTGATAATAGATCTTCACCATTCTTTCTAAATCCCAATGTCTTGTCCAACACATCCGGTAGATTTATACTGAATAGTTTAGTCCAAGATTCCGCATCTCCATATTCTTTCATCACCCATATGCAGCAAAAACCTGCGCTAATTTGTCCGCTCCAAAACACAGCCAATGATTCTCCAAATAATTTAACGGACAAGCATGATGGATGTTCATCGGCTAAAGTAGGAGGTAGCATCATCTCAGAGAAGGCTTCAGTACCCATATTGAATGACAATATTAAATTGCGAAAACCATCCACCACACACGGATCAAATGCAACCCAATGTACAGCTCCGTTCACAAAAGCCTGAGACCACATAAATTCAACCATACAATGTGGAGGAGTAGCAGAATCAATGCATCTCCATAACCCTGTGCCTTGCGTGAAAAGCTCAACCTTGGGAGCGAAATGAGAAGAATAGGTAATCAAATACACAAGCCTTACCACCTTGTACTCATGAGTTGTGGGGTGAGCACCAAATCCAAGAACAAACATATAGCAGCCCCGTGGCTTACAAGGCATACAGATAGTTACCGATTTTCCAATTGATGGGTTCCATAGAACAATTTGGGAAGCATCACCAATGGCACCATAAAAATGATCATGGGAATTATCATAATAATCATCACATAAACATAACAATCCAATGCAACTACCAAATATCCTAAAATACCCATTTGGGCTTTTGAATGGGAAAGGTAAGTAACCATCAGGAAAATTTTCATCATCAGGGCACAAAACATTATCAGTGAAAAGTCTAAGGATAAGCTTGTCACTGTTACTTTTCCTGTCTGTAATAGTTTGATTGATGTGTTTGGTGATGAAACTAGGGCTTGTGATGAGAGAGTACCATGATTTGCAGACAGATGTGAATCGAAGTAGAGAATCCACAGGTAGTCTTGCAAGAATTTCAATTAATAGTTCATTGGGTATGTAGTCTGACGTTGTTATCAGAGGAAGAGGACACTGGTTCATAGGATTGGGGTTTAGAGTTGCAGAGAATCGATGAAAAGCCCTAGAATTTGAGAATGAGAGAGGACAGCTGGATTGGCAACTTACAGTTGTGATGATCCACGGATACAAGCCCTAGATCAAGAAAGAGAGAAGGAAACGAACCCAGAAAAGCCCTGAACCTTTTAAAAGTCCCGATTTACCGTTTTTAACCCACAATAAAGTCTTGCTTTATTTTTAACCCATGAAGTCATATTTTAAAAGAATAATGATATATGTGTAATTAGTGCATTAATAGATGATATAATATAATTTTATAGATTTTAAGTATTTATAATTTGTATAATAAATAGGGTCACGCAATATTAGTTGGTACACCAGTTAGTATATTAATTGATGTATGTAACACTACCAATGAAATCATTCCGTTCTGCTATAGTTGATACATACATTTTTTTAACATCTAATGAAATATTAAAAAAAAAAAAAAAAAGAGTATGGGAAAAATTTAAAAATGTGAAATTTGTTGTAAATCAATTGTCATAAAATTTCTATGTAAAATTAGTTTGTGTTATATGTATAACAAATATTATGTAAATTAGTGGTATATATTCTGCAAATACTTGATAATTGTTTAAAAATATTTTTCAATCAACTAGTGAATTGAAACCATTCCAAACCGCGGTTTAAATTATTTGTCAATCCGTCATTTACCGATTAATTTATAATTTTACTCTCAAATCATTCTAACCACACTACATACCTCTTTAGGTACTACTATCATCATGTTAAACCATCTCCAAACATTCCCCACTTCAAAAACAAAATTAATTTGATAATTCCCCACTTCAAAAAAAAAATTAATTTGATATAAATTCTTTCTTTAAATTTGAGAGGGAGATTAATGATCTGGTACTGGGCCAGACAGATCTAGGTCAGACAGAGTTTTGCCGGACAGATTTGGGTCGGGCAAGTGTTGGGCCGAGGATGTGTGGCCTAGTTTGGAAAGAAGTTGCTCGGTTAAGGCAACGCTTGGTTGGACCGAGCTACATGTTTGGCGGAGGCGAAGCCAGTCAAGTTAAGTGACCGGCGCCCGAAAAGGCAAGGTTGGACCGAGGTACCTGTTTGTTCGGCAGGTAGGTCGACCGCAGACAAGTGTGAGTAGTCCCGAGCTCGGCTTTGCCGAGATGCCGCCGAGTCCAGTCCTCCTCTGAGCTTAGCTGTTGGAGTACTTGGGCATGAAACGCAACATGGCAGACGATGGCTGAGATGATACTGCCCGGCTGCCGAGCTCCCCGGAGCATGGGCAGGCAGTTGGGTTAGGTGGTGCTCAGCAAGGTTTATGCTGACAGATGGGATAGCAGTGCCACGTGTTGAGAGATCACTGGGAGTAGATTTGGGGCGCAGAAGGTATATAAGCATGACTGCGCCCTCCATACGGGGACAGATGAACATTTGGTAAGAGTAATACTTACACTCAACACTCTCCCTTCTCTCTATCTATCCCTTGTGTGTGTGTCCTAACTTGATCGTCGGAGGGGTTTTCCGGCCACACACCGCCGGGTAGCTCACCATTATTTGCTCGCAGGTGATCGGACAGTAACGAAGCTCGGAAGAAAGGAGTACGGGCTTGCCTGAATATTTGCTCCCCGTACAATTGGCGCCGTCTGTGGGAAGCTTGACAGATAAAACCTTGTCTTCCAGGCTCGTCTGATCGCCGTCCATGGCGAACAACGATGAGTTTCCGTTGTCTTCCATAGACGGAGCCACCCCGGAGTATACCCGAAGGAGGGAGGGACCTCCCGCCATCCATCCAATGGCGGACTTGGAGACGCCCACCAGAGGACAGTCAGGAGACATGCGGGATAAGCGCGGAAGAAGTTATGGTCATTCACGAAGTCTGGACGGTCATCGGCGGTAGAGAGAATCACATGCCCGACGTCTGGAACACAAGTTGAGGGACCAAGCCGCTGTCATCCGGCGAATGGCAGCGGAGATGGAGGAGCTCAAACGACATGTTAAAGGGAAAGGTGTAGCTGGAGTGGGTGACCACAGTGAGCGCACCCCATCCCGCCGTTCAGGCGGACAGAGTCAGCGACGCACTCCATCCATTTCTATCACCAGAAGCTACCACGTTGGTGATTCCGACATGTATGCAGAGAAGTCTAGCGCGCAAGACAGCACCTACCGGCCCTCACGTCCAGTGACGACATCGTGGTACTCTTACTCCGCTCATTCGGAGGATTTGCGGGCGGTCTTGAAGGAGCGGGCTCGCCGGCGCGAAGCTCAGAGGATACCGGCGTTCCAGCGGTTATCCTACGGGGTTCACGCCAGCGAAGAGGTCGGAATGCCTCCACCCCGCCAAGCAGCGCCACTCCTAATGGATTCAGATTTGGCCACGTTGAGTGCCACCCATTTTTCCCTGGAAATAGAAACAACACCGCTTCCGGCAGGCTTCCACCAGCCTAAGTTCACACTCTACGATGGAAAAACCGATCCTTACATGTATGTGAGCCACTTCCGACAGGTTATGGCCGGACATAGGCGAAATGACGGACTTATGTGCCTGATCTTCCCGTCGAGTTTAGGCGAGCTGGGCTTGAAGTGGTTCGAGAGGTTGTCGGAAGGAAGCATACAGCAGTGGCATCAGTTGGCCGAAGCCTTTGTGACGCGCTTCAAAACCAACACAAAAACACCAAAAGAAGTCGATCATTTACTTAGTGTCAAGATGGAACCGAGCGACACATTGAAGGCATACAACTCAAGGTATTGGGAAACCTTCAACGAGATCTTGGATTGCCCTGTCAACCTTGCAATCACGCAATACAAGCATGGTCTTCCGGTCAGACATAGACTGCGGGACTCGCTTACCATGCACCAGCCGACATCCATGGGCCAACTCATGCAACGCATCAATGAGCATATTCGAGTTGAGGATGACGCGTCGGCGTCTACCGCAAAGTCAGTTCCAGCAGCGATAGACAAGAAGGCTGGAAAAGTGCATACAGTCGGACAGGAGTCCGGCCAATCTTCTGACCGCGCTGAGGAATCGGACCGTGGATCAAATCGGAAAAACCAGGGTAGAGGACGTCGGAATGACCGGGATGACTACCCCCGAGATGACGTAGCGGACGCAAACAGAAGGTTGAAGGCAAGGATTGGCATAACCACGGTCTTCAAGATTCCAATCTATCGCATACTTAGTGAAATCCGAGACGAGGAGTATGTCCGGTTTCCTGCTAAGTTGGGCGATGGACAAAAGGGCTACAATCCGCGGTATCGTTGTACGTTTCATCGGGAGCGAGGCCACCGGACTGAGGATTGTTTGCCATTGAGGCAACACCTGGAAGAGCTAGTCGCGGCCGGACATCTGGATCTTTACATTGATGGGGGCGTCAAGGCAAATCAAGTTCCGGTTGATCCGCGGGGGCCTGACGACCGAGATGCACCTCCTCAAGGGGTTGTGAATGTCATCCACGGCATAGTGGAACCGGCGCGCGTTTGCGAGCTCCGTGGTATGATAAAAAAGGCAGAGCACATGAGGGAAGTTTTGTCAGTTCAGCCTGCGCTCAAGAGGGGGAGGACGGAAGCGAAAGAAGTGATCAGTTTCTCCTCGAGGGACTTGGAGCGCATTCAGACACCGCATAATGACGCCTTAGTAGTTACATTCCACGTCAAAGACTTTGAAGTGAAACGGATCTTGATCGATCAGGGAAGCTCGGTCGAGATCATGTACTACGACGCTTTCCAACAGCTCAAGCTCCGAGATACGGATTTGGCCCCGGCGACATCGCCGTTGGTTGGTTTCAACTCACAACCTGAGTGGCCTTTGGGAAAGATTATCTTGCCGGTCAAAGCGGGATCCGTGGTCAAACAGGTGGAGTTCTGGGTCTTACAAGTGCCATCTACTTACAATTTGATCCTTGGAAAGGGGTGGCTTCACGCTATGCAAGCCGTGGCATCGACTTTCCACCAAGTAATGAGATTCCCCTCGGCTATGGGGGCCATCGAGGAGATTTGGGGCAATCAGGTCATGTCCAAGCAGTGCTTCGTGGCGATCAACGGGAGCCGGGCTGCCAAAGGATTCGTTCAAATGATTGAGGAACCGAAGGACCAGGGTGTCTTGGATGATGTGGGCACCAAGGCCAAAGACAAAGCTGTCGAGGAATTGGTAGAGGTGCGAATTGATACAAAACAGCCGAACAAGTTCTTCTTGCTCGGCTCAAGCCTTACGGCCATAGAACGGACCGAGATGGTTGAGTTTTTGATGGCCAACATCGAAGTTTTTGCATGGTCGCCTTACGACATGCCCGACCTCGATCCTAGTTTTATTTGTCATCATCTCAATGTCTTCCCCGGTGCCAAGCCAGTTATTCAGCGGACAAGGAGATCGGCGTTGCATCAAGCCGAGGTAGTTGCGGAAGAAGTCAAGAATTTGCTAGAAGCACGAGCAATTCAAGAAGTACACTATCCTGGTTGGATCTCAAATACAGTGGTGGTATCGAAGAAAAATGGGAAGTGGCGGGTTTGCGTTGATTACAAGACCGTCAACCGAGCTTGTCCGAAAGATAGCTTTCCCTTGCCTAGAATTGACCAGCTTGTGGATTTGACGGCTGGACATAACAGGTTAAGTTTCTTAGATGCCTATCGCGGCTACCATCAGATTGCCATGCATGGCCCCGACCGAGAAATCACCTCCTTTACTACACCGAGGGGACTCTTTTGCTACCGAGTCATGCCTTTTGGTTTGAAGAATGCAGGGGCGACTTTTCAGAGGATGGTGACCAAAATGTTTGCTCCTTTGCTTGGCCGGACAATGGAGGCTTACATCGATGATATGGTGGTAAAGAGCCGACATGAGGCAAACCATTTGTCCGACTTAGCCGAGATGTTTGCCATTCTAAAGAAGCACAAGCTGCGCTTGAATGCGTCAAAGTGTGCCTTTGGCATGGGATCCGGAAAATTTTTGGGGTTCCTAGTCACGAACTGAGGCATCAAAGCAGACCCTACTCAAATCAGAGCCGTGCAAGAGTTGAAGCAGCCCAGCTCGGCTAAAGACGTGCAGCATCTGGCCGGGATGGCCGCCGCGCTTAATCGGTTTATAAGCCGATCATCAGATCGCTGCCGCCCTTTCTTTCAAGCATTGAAGTCAAAGTTCTCGTGGGACGAAGAGTGTGACCGAGCTTTGGCCGAGCTCAAGGAATATCTGTCTACTCCGCCACTGTTGGTTACACCAAAGCCGGGTGAGGAACTCTACCTTTACCTTGCCGTCTCCCAACACGCAGTCAGTGCGGTGCTAGTCCGCGCTGAAGAAATCAAGCACCTCCCAATTTTTTATGTCAGTAAGACCTTGCTGCCGGCTGAGACGAGGTACTTGCCACTGGAAAAGCTTGCGTTGGCGTTGATGATGGCTTCAAGGAAGTTGGCGCATTATTTTCACGCCCATACCATCATCTTACTGACCGAGTTTCCCCTTAAGGCCTTGTTTGAACAGGCGGACTTTTCAGGCCGAATTCTCAAGTGGGCGGTCGAATTGGGACAGTTTGATGTAAAGTTCCAACCACGCACAGCCATAAAGGCCCAAACTTTGGCCGATTTCGTTGCTGAATTCTCACCAGGAACTCATCCGGTATGCCCGGTCGATATTGCCGCGGCAGAAGAAGAAGGGACTGCAAGCCTGACCGAGATACCACAATTGGATGGAGTTGCCGACGCGAAATTTGCGCGCCCCACCGTAGTACCCTCAACTTGTACAATTCAACCAACCGGTGACGCGATGACGGAGTCGGGTATTGTTGTCCCACCCACTCTGTCCGGTACCGCGTCGTCAGAGGGTGAAGTAATGGAACTACTCAGCATAGAGCCTGCGGCCGACATAATACCGCAACCTGGTGATTCGCCTACGGACTTAAGCATTGTAGACCGACTTGCGGAGTCCGGTGCCGAATCACCAAGGGGGGCTGGAG
This sequence comes from Camellia sinensis, assembly GCF_004153795.1. NCBI lineage: Eukaryota > Viridiplantae > Streptophyta > Magnoliopsida > Ericales > Theaceae > Camellia > Camellia sinensis. The sequence goes on along the minus strand of NW_021024878.1, from coordinate 84,130 downwards.
TGGAACCAATCAACACAGAACTTGAAACCAGACAGCCAAGAAACCGTGATCCCATTGCCCTTCGCAACTCTCAGGACCCATCAGACTGCTGGACGCTTTTTGTGGGGGAAATGTGGAAGCTTTTTGTTGATGAAGCGTCCAACCGTCACGGTGCCGGCCTAGGTATCGTTCTTATCTCCCCGGATGACCTAACCATTGAACATTCTATCACGCTTGGCTTCCCAGCATCTAACAACGAGGCTGAGTACGAGGCCCTTCTCGCCGAGCTCAAGAGCGCTATTCAAATGAAGGCTGTCGAGCTACTGGTGTATAGTGATTCCCAGCTTGTGGTTAACCAAGTCTCTGGGATTTACGAAGCAAAGGATGACAGAATGGCGAAGTACCATGCTCTGGTCAGGGAACACATCAAGCAGTTTCAGGCAATCCGTGTCCAACAGATTGGCCGTGAAGAAAACAGCCGAGCTGATGAGCTAGCCGACCTCGCTTCGATGGTAGATAGTACGTCTCCAAACCCCCTATTAATTGACTTTCTTCCACGGCCAAGCATTGAAGACGCCGGGCAGACGGATGTACTCTGCGCCACGTTAGGTCCTTCCGGGATGGACCCCTTAATCTTGTTCCTCAGAGACCGGACTCTACCAACTGACAAGAAAGAAGCACACAAAGTTCGGGTGAAGTCAGAGCGGTTTTGGCTCTCTCCATCTGGTGCGTTGTATAAAAAATCCTTCACTGGTCCTTATCTAAAGTGCGTGCACCCGAGTAGTGTGGAGGCCTTCTTGTACGAAATTCACGAAGGCATTTGTGGCAGCCACATAGGGGGCAGGTCCTTGGCCTACCGAGCTATTTCGCAGGGATACTGGTGGCTGTGCATGCAAGCCGACGCACAAAAGTACGTCCTCAAGTGTGAAAAATGCCAGAAATTTGCCCATCAGATCCATCAACCTGCTAGGGAACTTCTTCCCTTCACCAGTCCTTGGCCCTTCGCCATGTGGGGGCTAGATATAGTGGGGCCACTGCCAACAGCACCGGGCAACCGGAAATTCTTCATTGCGGCCACAGATTACTTCACAAAATGGGTTGAAGCTGAGCCCTTGGCAACCATCAAAGAGAAAGACGTGAAGCGATTTGTCTGGCAGAACGTCGTCACACGGTTTGGCGTCCCGAAGATTTTGATCTCTGACAACGGCACCCAGTTTGACGGTCGCCTATTCAGAGGATTTTGTGAAGATCTGAAGATAGAATTCTACAACTCCACCCCGGCCTACCCGCAGTCCAATGGTCAAGCCGAGGCATCGAACAAGACTATACTGGATGGGTTGAAGAAACGGCTGGAGAAGGCAAAGGGAAAATGGGCTGAGGAACTACCCAGCGTCCTTTGGGCATACCGAACAACCCCGCGGCGATCTACCGGGGAAACTCCATTTGCTTTGGCTTATGGTATGGAGGCGGTCATACCTTTGGAAGTTGGCATGCCCACCCTAAGAAGTGAGAGTTTCGAGCCCGAACTAAATGCCGAGGCTATTGCCTTGGAGCTGGACCTAGTGGAAGAGCATCGGGAGAAGGCCCTCATCCATGTGGCTGCATACCAACAAGAGCTCTCAAAGAAGTACAACAAGACGGTGCACCCCAGACCGTTCAAAGTTGGTGATTGGGTTTTGAGGAAAGTTATGGGTAACACCCTGGTGCCAGGTGAAGGCAAACTAGGGGCAAATTGGGAAGGACCCTACAAGATCACCGGTCTGGCGGGCAAGGGGGCTTACCACTTGGAGGATCTAGAGGGAAGAGCAATACCCCGGCCATGGAATGCGGCCAACCTGAAATTGTATTACTTCTAAGCTTTTGCTTTCTTTTCTTGTGCAAAGGAATTTTTGGCTTGCACTTCAGAATGTAATTCTTTTTGTCAATATATAGAAGTAACTTTGCTTTAGCACTTGGACTGTTGTTTTAATGTAAAAATCGAGATGTTTTACTCCGGCTTGAAGAGTTGGTGTTTTGTCCAACTTAGGCCATCTCAACCGAGATGATTTACTCCGGTTGGAAGAGTTGGTGATTTGTTCAACTTGGTTATTCCCGACCGAGATGGTTTATTTCGGTTGAAGAAGTTGGTGTTTTGTTCAACTTAATTATTTCTAGCCGAGATGATCTACTCCGGCTGAAAGGCGTTGCTGTTTTGTTCGACGTAGTTAACCCAACCGAGATGATTTACTCCGGTTGGAAGAGTTGGTGTTTTGCCCAACTTAGGATTCCAAACCAAAATGATTTACTCCGGTTGGAAGAGTTGGTGTTTTGTCCAACTTCGGATTCCCAACCGAGATGATTTACTCCGGTTGGAAGAGTTGGTGTTTTGCCCAACTTCAGATTGCCAACCGAGATGATTTACTCTGGTTGGAAGAGTTGGTGTTTTGTCCAACTTAGGATTCCAACCGAGATGGCCTACTCCGGTTGAAGGAGTTGATGGTTTGTTCAACTTTGATGTTCCCACCGAGATGGTTGTTTCGGTCGACGGAGTTCAATTTTGCTACTTATACCGCGATGAGCATTCCGGTTAGGCCTGGTGGTCTAAACCGAGATGTTTTGCTAAAGTTAGAGTTAGAGATAATCGTGCAAACTTTTGTGAAATTAAGGCTCTTTCATTGATGAGAAAATAAGTACAAAGGAGGGGTATAGAGCCCGGTTACATACACAAAGCACAAAATGAAAGAAAAAGAGAACTACACTAGGGGGGAAAGATGGGAGAACTCGTCTTCAGCGGCCTCCAGATCAACCGTTGTTCGCTCTTGGGCACTGGCCTCTTCTTCTCCGGGCAACTCCTCGCCGCTTTTTTCCTCGGCATTTACCTCGGTTTCTTTGGCCAGTTCCTCCTCAGCCTCAGCTTGCAACGCGCTGAAGACGTCGTTGGCATAAGGCACAAGGTAGACCGGTAGGAAGGCAATCGGAGGAGCGGCAAACACATCGGTGTCAGGGCCTTGACCGAGATGTTCACAGGCTGACTTCCAGTCCGCTTTGAAATAAATATCCTGAGTGGCAAAGACCTGCTTCTTGTAGCTATCCTCGGCTTCTTTGAAGCCGGCGTTGTTCGCATCCTCACACTCCTTCTCCCTGGACGCCTTGAGCTCATCCAGCTCGGCCTGAAGTTCGTCTCTCTTCTTCTCGGCCTCCCCAAGCTGACCGAGCAACCTGTTATTGTCAGCATTGGCCACTTGAAGTGAGGACTTTGCTCGGCCGAGCTCGGTCTGCAGACTATGGACTTGGCCGGCAGCGTCATTCGCCTTCTGCCACAGTCGGTGGATTCGCTCCAGGACCAGGTGCTGCTTTTGGATAGCTTGCAACAATAAAGCTGGGACAAATTAGAAACCATGCAAACACTTCACAAAAATTTCAGCAAAAGATTAAGACTTACCCTAGCCATGGACTTTACTGAAGACTTCACAAGCCGAGTGTCCGGAACATGGTCGCTACCGACCACATTGCTCGGCAAAAGCAGGGCTTTTGAGAGATCAAAGGCAAGCAGGTGCTCTTTATCACCCTTGATCGAAGCGTTAGCCGGGATGTCTTTTCCCCGGTGCTTAAGTTGCGGCCGCCATGCGGGAGTTGGGTCTGCGGCTTCTGTGGGTTGCTCGGTGGAGAGCTCGGCAACCAGCTCGGCAGATGGATCTGTGCGAGGCCTTTTGCTAGCCCAGCGAGCTTCTTGCCTGGATTGCCCGGCAGCTGGAGACGCCAAGGCGACCACAGGGCCGTTGGATTCACCGGCAACTTGGGAATGGGGGACAATACTCGGTATCTCGGCCAATGTCGCGGTCAGCAAGTTCTTGATGCGACTCCTTTTCTCCATCTCCTCGGCTTCGGATAACCGGATAAACGGGACGTCTGGCAGAGTTGGATCTCGGGGAGGAGTTGGAGCACGGAGAAAGTCTGTAACTTTACTCCGGTGTAGTGCTGAGTATCTGTAAGTTGGCACGTAGCCGAGCAATTCGTTGTAATCTCGGTGGCTGTAGCGGAGCACGGTCCGGATTGCTTCTGCGTTGGGGTATTGGTAGTTCGCTTGTAAGGCTTGAATTGCTGCATGAGGAACAGGTAAATGGTTAAGCACAGAATAGTTAAAACGAATTGACCAAACAAGACAGCACGGCTTACATGTGGAACCGAATTTCTTGCTTATGAACCAACCCGGTACCTCGGCTGTTTCGTAATTACCGGTTACCCAGAAAAAATCGTCATCGTGCAAGTCTTTGTCCGGTGTTCCGGTCACGATTTTTTCTTTGCCCGGCCTGATCTTAAGATAGTAAGCGAGACTATCGCCGGTGTGACCGAGAGTATATTGTCGCAATATCTCGGCTAAGCCTAAGTTTGTGCCTAGCCGGTTGTTAAGTTCGTGCACACCATTTATTATTCGGTAGGTGTTGGTGGACACTTGAGTGGGTGCAAGCCCGGTGCGGCGGAGGAACTCAGTGATCAATGGGTTGAGGGGGAAACGAAGGCCCCCTTCGACGATGGATAGCACGATGAAGGGGCATTCCTCCATGCCCCAAGGCGTTGTCTCAATTTCTGCAAGTTCAAGGTGGACATCGGCCGGGATGCCGTACTCCTCCCTGAACGCAGCCAGTGCAGCCAGAGTATCTACGAGAAATCGAAATTTCCCCATTTGTGGCCGGCCTAGGATAGCTCGGCTAAGGGGTTTGGCACTGTGGTAATTGGTTGTTGCTCGGCCTTGAGAGCCTCAGGAATGGACAGTGGTCCCCTTGGACTCTGCAGGAAAATGATGGCAAGTGTAAGTGTGAGCGCGGTCGCGCGAAGGGAGCTGGACTTTAGCTCAGTCATTAAGAGTGCCAAACCACCTCGGTCGTCTAAGCTAACTAAGGAGCTCAGTCACCCAAGCAGACCAGATGTTAGCCCGGTCGAGCGACCGATTCCTTTTGCTATCTCGGTTTTTGCTGGGGTTGAGACAAACATGTTATTTGCTCGGTTAGATTGGTTTTTTGGATCAAATGAAGACCAGGAGCCCGGTCCGCCCCAGTTCTTCAATGTTCTTTAGGAAAAATGAAGAACACCGTTAACAATGGAGGGTTTGGGATGGTTTTAGGTGCCCAAGGCCTAAAAGCTACGATTTCATGCCCTAATATGTGGAATATCAAAGAAAACGACAACAAAAGAGAAGTTTGAGGACTTACGAGCGTAGGGCAGAGTCCTCTTCTTCAAGCACAAACTCAGCATTGGCAAGGAACAAGGGGCAGGAGTTCTGTGAAGCTTGATAAGCAAGAGAGGCAGTAAGAACGGAAGGAAGAGGGCAGGGGCATGTATATAAAGGGTAAGAAACTGCCCAAATTCAAATTTGCAAAGACGGCTGGGTTAACCGCTCGAGGGCGAATAGAAGGACGATACGTGTTCCCATTAATGCAGCGTCAGAGTTGAAGCGACAGGAAGGTCAGGCGAGACGACGACCGAGGAGTCAACCGGGCTGGTCTTGAAGACAGGAATGAAAAATCGAGAAGTTGAACCGGGCAAGTTCTGAAGCCAGGAATAATAACCGACCTAATCGCCATTCTGCAAACTGCGGATCGAGGAAAAGATTATCCCGGTCAGTATAGGTAATCCCAGTCACGCTCGCGCGGACGGAATTAAGGGGCAATTGAGAGGGAGATTAATGATCTGGTACTGGGCCGGACAGATCTAGGCCAGACAGAGTTTTGCCGGATAGATTTGGGTCGGGCAAGTGTTGGGCTGGGGATGTGTGGCCCAGTTTGGAAAGAAGTTGCTCAGTTAAGGCAACGCTTGGTTGGACCGAGCTACATGTTTGGCGGAGGCGAAGCCAATCAAGTTAAGTGACCGGCGCCCAGAAACGCAAGGTTGGACTGAGGTACTTGTTTGTTCGGCAGGTAGGTCGACCGTAGATAAGTGTGAGTAGTCCCGAGCTCGGCTTTGCCGAGATGCCACCGATTCCGGTCCTCCTCTGAGCTTAGCTGTTGGAGTACTTGGGCATGAAACGCAGCATGGCAGACGATGGCTGAGATGATACTGCCCGGCTGCCGAGCTCCCCGGAGCATGGGCAGGCAGTTGGGTTAGGTGGTGCTCAGCAAGGTTTATGCTGACAGATGGGATAGCAGTGCCACGTGTTGAGAGATCACTGGGAGTAGATTTGGGGCGCAGAAGGTATATAAGCATGACTGCACCCCCCATACGGGGACAGATGAACATTTGGTAAGAGTAATACTTACACTCAACACTCTCCCTTCTCTCTATCTATCCCTTGTGTGTGTGTCCTAACTTGATCGTCGGAGGGGTTTTCCGGCCACACACCGCCGGGTAGCTCACCGTTATTTGCTCGCAAGTGATCGGACAGTAACGGAGCTCGGAAGAAAGGAGTACGGGCTAGCCTGAATATTTGCTCCCCGTACAAAATTTTTTAGCAATTTAAAAAATATATATTTCCTATTATTTAAAAAAAAACTATTTCTAATATTTTATCTTTTTAAATTTTTATTAAATTCTAATTTGATAAAGGATTTAATAATTGATTTAAGGGGTTTTTTTTTTTTAAGGTCCATAGTATTACGATTTTATAGTATAAAGGACACTCAATATTTTCATAATGTCTAAGGTCCCTCAACATCAATCTAGAGAAAATTCGATCCAGAGAAAATTCAATCCAGAGAATTTCTCTGGACACATTACAGAGAAAATTCCAAATTTCTCAGAGTTTTTGTGAATTTCTCTAAACTAGAAGGGAATTTTCACTGACTTTTTGTGAATTTCTCTGGGTTGGAAGGTAATTTCTCTAGACAGAGAGAATTTCTCCAGGGCAGTTTATCAAATCAATAGAGCAGCAAATTCAACTCTTCCTTTTTTGTCATAGAGAAAATCTCACTCTGGATTTTTTAGAGAAATAAAATTTCTCTAACCTTCCCCTAACCTCCCCACTCTTCAGCGAAATTTTGGAAATTTCTCTAGCATTCCCACTCTCTAGAGAAATTCCCCTTTCTATTTACACAATAATCATAGATAAAAACCAGAAAAATTTAGTCCATCCCAGAGAAATTTATTCAAACTCAGAGAAAATCGCCATCCAACCCAAAGAAATTCACTGAAATCCAGAGAAAATCCCAAGAAAATCTTAAACAACCAGACTGGGAGTCCACCATGAGACAAATATAGATGAGCAACATTTTTGGATTTATCAGAACACTAGAGATTTATATCATGTAATACTAAACAAAGAACAAAAAATCTTAAGGATTGTTCTTCCATCATTTTTCAAAGTTCAAACAAGCAACAAAAACTGCTTTATGATAAATTCATCCAAAATAAATCACCAGACTCCTCATCATCCTCTATCTCCGTCTCCAACTTTCTCTCACTAACTTGGTCCAATTCGGTAATTCTCTCTGTAGCTGAATCGGAACTCCTCATCGTCTCATCTTTATCTTCGTTGTCAGTGAAGAAGAGATTATCGGTAGGGTTTCGATTTTGTCTCTTCCTCAAGAAGCTCAGCCGATTCAAGAATTTCATTTCTCTCTCTCTCTCTCTCTCTCTCTTCTCTTGTAGCAAAGGGAGGAAGGGCTGTCGTTGTAGTGTAACGATTAGACTGGTTTTGGAGTTAAATGTCGACTTTATGACTCAGAAAAATAGTGATTGCAAAGGGAGGGGCAGTCATAAATTTGTTTTTAAAATAAATTTCATATCGAAGAAGAATGTTGAGTCTGGGGATTTGGAGGAGCGGAAGAGAGCAGTGAGAGAGACACACATAGAGCGTGAGATATATATCAAATTTCTCCGTGATAGATGGAAGGGACCTTAGACATCAAAAAATAATATTGTGGATCTCTTCCATTACTAAAAATGGGAGAGGGACTTTAGACTATTTTTCTATTGATTTAATAAACATTTAATGAATGGATTAGAAATTATTTTTAACTAATTTTTTTATCAAAGTATTTGATAAAAAGAAGAAGAAAAACGGTTCGAGAAACTGTTTCTCACTTAGTTTGTTTCAAAAAGCCTATACACCAAGTTTAAATACATATTACAGGCAAGTTTGGGAACTAGGTAAATACATATTACTGCATGGTTGGGATTCACTCCAAGATATCTAAAAGGATCAGAAACAAATGAAGGAAATATAGTGATTAAAGTATTGAAAACAAAAAATATTGATTTTGTTTCCCACATCCTTCTTTTCATTCACTTACTTTTTTTCATAACTATTTCATTGTCAACTGTATCTCCTTCTCCCTTAGAAGTTGGAAACATAGCTCACCTGTCCCACTCAGACACCATTTTCACCTTTCACTAAAACTAGGGTTTCCATGAAAACATCAACATTAAATGAGTAAGAATTCCCTACAATTCCAGTATTTGTCATTTTTTGGGTTCCAGGGTGATAAGAAAGCAACCACTTCTTATTCGTTGATAATAGAACTTCACCATTCTTTCTAAATCCCAATGTCTTGTCCAACACATCCAGTAGATTTATACTGAATAGCTTAGTCCAAGATTTCACATCTCCATATTCTTTTATCACCCATATGCAGCAAAAACCTGCGCTAATTAGTCCACTCCAAAACACAGCCAATGATTCTCCAAATAATTTAACGGACAAGCATGATGGATGTTCATCGGCTAAAGTAGGAGGTAGCATCATCTCAAAGAATGCTTCAGTACCCATATTGAATGACAATATTAAATTACGAAAACCATCTACCACACACCGATCTAATGCAACCCAATGTACAGCTCCGTTCACAAAAGCCTGAGACCACAAAAATTCAACCATACAATATGGAGGAGTAGTAGAATCTATGCATCTCCATAACCCTGTGCCTTGCGTGAAAAGCTCAACCTTGGGAGCAAAATGAGAAGTGTGTGGGTGAAAATCTGACCACACTGCCTGCTTAGTGATCAACTGGAGAGCACAGGCAGAATAGATGGCTTCAGCAACCTGAAAGAGAAAGAAAAGGCTCCGGCGGTGGTTCTTCCACCCGGGGGCACTTCGACGATCAAGTCAGTATATCTCTCAAAGATAATCAAGTGCAAAACTTAACAATGTACACCTTATGTCGGATGCGGAGCGGGAGGAGTTCCACCGCCAAATGAAAGAAATGGAAATCCGGCTGGAACAATTGCGGAAAGCCAACGAATACCTTCGGGGCAAGTTAAGAGAGGGGCAATTTAAACAATTTATGCAAGACATTGCTCGGGCTCAAGCACGGCCTGAATGGCGGAGCTGGCACCTTGACTTCTTTGACTAGGCTATAAAGACAAAGGGGAGTCAAAATGGTAAAAGAACTCCCCCCCGGACGTATGCCCTTTAGTCATTCAGTCGGGCAGAACCGGGTAACCAAAGTCACGATCAGAATAATAACGGTAGTTCGCTGGGTAACTCCCAGAGGTGCTGGTTCAAATCCAGTTCGTGACATGGTCTATCAGACTCTCTTATCTATAAGACAATCTGATAGGAGAAAGAGAACTACTAGTCTCTGCTTGCTTCCCCAGTTCACTACCACCCCTCAAGCCAGTCACAGCTTTTCTTTTCCCTGGCTGGGGACATTCCACCAAGGAGGTTTTCCCCCCTTTCTCTCTATAGTGCCTCTGTGCTTGACTTCTCTCCCCATCACCTGAGTCTCTGGGTACTCTTGGCTATGATGCCGCACAGAATCTTGTTGAAGGCCTCGGCTAGGCCATTAGACTGTGGGTTCCAGGGAGTGGAGTACTCCCACTTGATCTTAAACTTCTAGACGAGTCTGTAGATGCTCTGGTTCCTGAAGTTTGGTCCATTATCCGACTTAATCCGCGCCGGGATTCCGAACCGGTGTATGATATTGTTACGGAAGAATCGAGCAGTGGCTTCTCCCGTGACTTCTCGCAAAGGGATCGCCTCCGCCCACTTGGAGAAGTAGTCTGTGGCAGCCAAGATGTATTGATAGCCGTTGGCTGTTGTTTCAAATGGTCCGACGACGTCTGTACCCCATTCTGCGAACGGCCACGAGGAAACTGTCGAATGTAGAGCCACGGGAGGTTTATGGTGTAGGTTGCCGTGTTCCTGACACTTGAGGCAAGAAGACGCGTACTTGATGCAGTCTTCCGTCATTGTTGGCCAGAAGTAACCTATGTGCTGGATCTTCATCCTCATCCTGGGACCCGACTGGTGTGCGCCGCATTCTCCCACATGCACTTCATACGGGACCTTCCGTGCTTCGGGCATAGATAAACACCGCAGATATTAGGTGTTCTTTACCCCGGGAGCTACGCGGTAAAGGGCGTCGTTTCCGTATGCGAAGGCCGCCATCCTTTTCTGGAATTGCAGGCGACTTTCCTTCGGGGGACGCCCGTGACGAAAGTCATCCAGGAAAGGCTTTCTCCAGTCTTCGGCTGGTTCCGCTTCGGTGAAGCAAACCTGAGTTTATTCCTCTTCCGGCTCCGCGGCCAGGTCAAGGGTGCTAGGAAGTAGTCTCCGATCCTTGATACTGATGTTGAGCTCACCTGCCGGGGGTAAGGTGAGGGCCGTGGCTAGCTTAGCTAACGCGTCGGCGTGCTTCTTCATTCCCCGGGTAACATGGCTGAGCTGTATGTTGTAGAACTTTTTCGTCAACTTGGTTGCCAGTTCGTGGTAAGCTTGTAACTCTGGCTTACGGACCTCGTAAATGCCGTTCATCTGTCGGATCACGAGCTGCGAGTCGCCGAAAACCTTTAAGACAGAGATGCCCATGTCCAACGCCATCTCCAGCCCGGTCATCAAGGCTTCGTACTCTGCCTGATTATTGGAGCATTCCTTGAGGAAAGAGCATGACTGATATATGATGCCCTTCTGTGGGGTGACGAAGACAACTCCGACTCCCGACCGGTTGTACGTTTGGCCGTTGGAGGTCTCGGTCCTTCACTTCAAGCCAGTAAATAGGTCCTGTCCTGATATTGAGTCAAGCCCTACAGTTTCATCCTATGAGTCGGCATCTGTCCCACTAAGACCTGGTCTTCAATCCCTTTCCTTTTCTCCTGAATCTCCTGCGACAGGTTCTAACTAGAGAGAGGAATGCCAGAGTGAACCGGGAAAAGAAAAGAAGTCACATAGATAAGACAGTCTTCTTCCTTGGATATTCTTTCGCCGGACTGGTAGACTTCTCCTCTTTGCTTTATATAGAAGATATTCGATTGGAAGAGAAGCTCTGCACAAGGAGAGAAAGCAGTTGAAACTAGAAAGAATCTTAGCAGGAATGGTATCCGGGCACAGTCCCCACAGGCAATCCCCTTTCTTAAAGTTCCCGAGGTTTAAGATTTATGGCAGGCACAGAGTCAGATTCAGATGCGAACATGAATTCGACTGACAGGCAACAGTCCCTCAATCAAGGCTTTCCTCACTTTAGCAAGGAATCCTGGACATCATTCATTATATGCTCCTAAGCTCCTACACACTTTATTAAAGAGCTCCTTGGCTTGGCCTAATTCATGCAAAAAATCATTCATTCCCTCCGCTGAAAGATAGAGATCTAAATTGACTCTATTTGGGCGTACTCTTTGTCTTATACCAAAGCTCGGCACCTCTATAAGGGGAAGGTGTATTCTATAGTCGAAAGCAAAGGCTAAGTCGGGATACGAAGGAGTTTTATTCTATGATCAAGTAACTGAAAGCAGCTTTTCCAGAGGAAGGTGAAGGTACTGAAAGTCTTGATTGTTAGAGAAAGGAGCGAAGCATTTTGATCGTTTGAGCCTTACTCAAATAGGGGGGGAGTTACTGACAAAGAGTAAATGCAGAATGTGAAAACTACTGAATTGACAAGCGGGTGAAAGACTTGACTTCAGAAAAGGTTTTATCCGAGGAGGGCGTGCCTCTCATACAAGAGGTTTGGTTGGGTATTATGAGCAAAAATACGTATCGTACTAAACTCCTTCAATATGATCAACATTGGGAGCTTCTTCATCAGACTCCGATGAAGAAATGCCCAGAATGTCATTCCAAAAGACCCTAGTCTTTCTTCCTCCGAATCCGAAGAAGATGTCACTACATCGTCTCCCAAAAGCCCTAAACAATAGGTTTCATCAGATAATGATTCATCAAAAAAGTAAAGGAGTCGAAACCAGAAGACATCTTAACACGAATCTTTGAGCAAGTGGCTACAGACCAAGTCCCAAAAGATGCTTCCTCCGAGCTCAAAGACGCTCCCCCGTAAGATGGAGGGCAAGCCACTGTCGATGAACTAGTAGAAGTGAACCTGAATACAGATCAAGAACCCAGGCCAACCTACGCCTTTTCCTCACCGTTACTGCCTTCTCACTTGAGATTTCGTTTTCTGCTTTTTATCTATAGTTGTGTGTTGTTTAGATCACATTTGAATGGTGACAAAGCCTGACTTCGTGAAATGCGGCTTGAGCGTCCCACTGTTTTTTGAAAAAATATTATCAAACGGCGAAGCCTTGCTTTCAGGTCTCTCTTAACTTCCACACAAAAAAAGAAAGACGAATTGCGTATATATATGATCATGGTTTGCTATCTTCCCGAAAGATATCAAGCGGAAGAACAATTGGGCGGTCTGTCACCCTCCTGAGCGGTATGAAGCCCGTAGACAATGGCTTTAGAGAGATGCTTTGATTTAAGACAAGACAGTGGCTGGCAAAAAAACCTTTCTTCGAATTTCGTAGATAACTTTCTCGTACTTTCATTGATCTGAAAGCGATTAAGGAGGAGTTGAACCTCCGTAGCGTTGGAGCTAGAAAACCCGGGATTTTTTATGAGGCAACAAGAGCTGGAAGCAGAGAACCAACGGTTAACTAAGAGGCAGTGCGAACTGGAGGCAGAAAATCCGCCACTTTTTGCAGCCTTGCAGATGTATGAGGATCCGTCTTCAGGATCAGTAGGAACAGGCTATAGTTACTAATCTATTTAACGGTAGATAGTAACGACCGACCGGACCTCTTGATACGAATCTTTCTATTTCCTCTTAAGATCACTCTATCAATCCATTCCAGTCCCACCTTCATTCGTGGGCTTTCTCTCCCTCCCCCGAGGTTGAGGTACAATAATGGACTCCATGGGGATTACAACAACCCATATGTCTTCTATAATCGATATGCCTCAAACAAGGAATGCCAGCGGATGAAGGGAGGATGATTTCGGTGGCTGCAGACCTTCACGTCCGATGATCGAAGGAAATAGAGGAGGGAAATAGGGTATTATAGGGGGGGATGCATAGAACTGATATGCCCGTAGGGAGGTATGGCTTTTAAAGACTCTGGGAATCAACCTATTGATTGGACGGCGGGAATGGATAGCAGAAGATAGGGATTATCCGCCTCATCAACCAAATGATGGCTGGTGCAAGGCCAATCATCGGGAGCATTAACAACCCATATGAGGTGCGCGGACGTCGAAAGAGGAATGTCTCGACCGGTACCCCGCCCGCGGTATAAGTGATAAATATGGGGTGATGCAGGATCAAACAAGGACAGGAAGTCAAGCTCACCCGGGAGATAAGGCCGATAAACAACCCAAATTCCTGCCTCCAGTCCAGACGAGCAGAGGAATATATTTTATTCAAGGAGGGAAGTTCATTACTTATGCCCCAGGTACCACCCCCCAATTATCCGCCGAGTTCAAGCATAGCAGATTGAGGGAAGAAGATAGGTATGAATTAAGGCTCATCTTGAAGCGCTAAAACATAGGTTTTGAATGATGACATGTACTTCCGGTTTTTCTTTCCATTAATTAGGGCTAAGTTTCGGTAAGCATTACTTTAGCAAGTAATCCGTTGCTTGTTCTCAGTCGGCGAAGCCTCGGACCTCACATCCGGAGTTCTTTCTATTTCATGCTTCCACCTTCCGGCCTACTACTTGGTTTCTCGTTCCTCGCCTTCCTAGCTTTCCTCGGTCTCGGTTTCCTCGACCTTTAACTTGAAAATATCCTCTCCTTCGGTTAGCTATGTTAGAATGAGTTAAGGAAGCGCGTGCACGCGCGAGACTATTCTATTCTACGGACTTGATTGCAGTGTACTCTTTATAATAAAAGATAGAGAAAAGAAGAAAGAGAAACCCTACTTATCATCAAGTCGTAATTAAGAGCCTGCTGGCTATTTGACTCCAAAGCTTGAAAGAGCTTGACGGATATCTTTCTTTTTTTCCGTGAAAAGACAAGCAAAGACAAGCGCAGCAGAAAGCTTTATGAGAAAACTCCTTTCTTTTTACCCCTCTCCAAGCCTATTCCTACATGTTCCATTAGAGACGAAATAGCGCCCCTCTCTGATATAGCCTTTACCCCTCCTGATCAATATCCCTACTTTCCATTATGCCAACCTACTCTTTATTTTGCAGCCCCTTCAAAAGAGCCAGTGATTAACTGAATTCATCGCTAGTACCATTTCGATTATTAAAGTTCTCATCGACTTAAAAGCACATCTGGCCACTTTCCGTTTCCGATCGCGGAGTCGAAGCTGACAGGCGACGATTGAGAAGAGCAACTGATATACCGCCCTAAACACAAGCTTCGAAGATAAAGAGTCTCTCTATATATAGAGACCACCACCTGTACTATACCAAGGTAAATAAATAAGACTCCCAGAGCCTTCAAGAGAGCTTGAAGAGGACTACCATCATGCCGATAGGCCGAATAATCAGTCTACCTACGCTACAGGTGCTCCTAATACATAACATAATAGAAAGCGGTCAATTCCGGAACATTGTCACTACGACTTGACCTGCGCGTCTGCCTTCCTTTCGGGCACTCTTTCTCAAGATCCTTTCTGCTCTATCTAATCAGCCTTCGATCATGCGTGAGTTGACAAATAGTTTTTCTATAATTTCAAGAAATATGGAACGAAAGGGGAACTCCTTGCAAGACGAGAAGCATGCATAGAATAGATGGAACCAGAGAACGGCGGTGTGCTGCAAGGCAAAAAGTAAATCTCTTGTCGATCTCGTTACGTTCAACAGCCAGTCGATCTTGTACTAAGGTACCACTTCACACCAACTGAATCTCGCATTCAGTAATCAGTCGAAGGAAGTCAAACGCCGTTTTTCTTTCTATTTACTTAGTGCCTTACCGAACACTGCTCAACTGTCTCAACGATTCCCTTAGACCGCCCAATGGGGTTGCTTTCTTCCAGTGAATAAGAGCGGGATCCATCCCTGTACTCAATACTCAATGATTGATTTCGTGCCACGCAATGGCCGATAGACTTGGTAAACCCTACTTTCTTCCAGAATGACAGATTTTTAGGTCCTAGCTATAAGGAATAAGTAACGATGGACTCACGGCCTTTATTTAGCCAGAGTAGATTGAGAGCGCTTCAAGCAAGGAGGAGTTACCAAAGAAAAACAATACGCCCTTTCTATTCTATAGTAGGGAGCTAAGAAGCCAGTTTCAGACAAGACAGAGAAGGCCTTTTGAGTTTATTCCTTTAGTTCAAGAAGAGGTACAAGGTTATTTCGCGTAATCGGATATAGGCTTATGACTTCAAGTTCAGCAGCCCTCTTCCCAGTCCTCTGCAGCAAAGAGTTGCACTTTGGCGTCAACAAGACGGGGAAGAAAAGTGCAAGGCTAGCTTCTCTTCTTACTCTATTAAGGTAAGGAACCTCCTACTAAAGTAGTCACTACTGGAACTCCCTACTATTGATGAGTTCCAATTCCAAGATCCGCTCTCTTATCGTCTCTGAAAGCATGCTACTGCTTGACTATGACTTCCTTTATTGGTCCATGACTTTCCCTTCACAAAACTTGGGTGCCTTTTTGGGGCCCATCCCAAGTGTGCCAACTTAGAGTTTATATGCTCATATAAATTCTCTCCTTGTTTCAATGTGGGACAAGCCATTAATGAGTAAACCCACTTTGTCTCTTTAACTTCCATTTTCACGAACTCAAAAATGACATTAACTTTCCATTCACTCGGAAATGTTTTTGACGAACCATCTTCGAGGCGTGATTCACTACGCGACAAGGAATACGTCACCACTCAGACCCACCTCAAAAGGCAGATGGGTCCTACTTCAATTTGGGCTCAAAGTGGCCCAAACATAAGCTTAAAAAACTCAAATGTCCGACAATCCCCCACATGAATGGAGTTGACGGAAACGGATATGCAACAATATGCAAAACGTGCCATATAGTATAGTAAGGAGATACCATGCTTCAGGATAAATAGCTTTTGGTTTTGAACCTCCCCTAGTGAGAACCTATCGAGCTTACAAGTTGTCTAGTGGACGCGATGCCTTGAACTGTTTAGCCGTTGATGTAAGCCAAGACAATAAAGTACACACAGAGTATTACCAGACATAGTCTTGTTCTGCTGTTGTGTTCATTTTGACCTTGAACAATACCTGGTTCAGTGAGTGGCCTAGAGAATTTAGCCTTGTTAATTCTCGTAAAACCGGACTAGTTCATACTTACATAGGTGATTCTTATTAAGAATGTCCTACCACACTCCACTTGGATAACCAAGATATAAGAATCAGTAAAAATAAAGCTTATCTTGACAACGCTGTAGGGATCACTCTTCTTATCATAGAAATGGGTAGGATAGTAAACCTTTCTAGTGATCAAGGAATCTCCATAATTCGATTGTCCCATTGAACATAGTTCTTGGGATCTCTAGCCTTCTAGGTTGGGTTTCCATTATGGTCATTCTTAGTTAATAGGCTTAATCCCTTTCCCTTTGACAAATTAAACACTTGCTCTTTGGCTAGCCTTTTTGTTAACGGATCTGCAATACTATCTCTAGATCTTATATAGTCAATGGTAATTTTACCATTTGATAGCAACTGCCTAACAGTATTATTTCGTCGACGAATGTGTCAAGACTTGCCGTTATACATATGATTTTGTACCTATCCTATTACTGCTTCACTGTCACAGTGTATGCATATAGCTGGTGTAATGCCCTGCTAAAAGATACAAGAATGCACCCCCAACAAGCATAACCATACAACAAAAAGTCATTTTTCTCATTGAACTAAGATTCAAAGATTACAATTTCCAAGTCTACATAACTATGCCACTGCATACACAACTCCTAGTTTAACAAATTAGATGACTTTACAGAAGAAAAACCCCAAGGGCATACAACATTATAAGGCACTGGCCTGATACAACAAAGTAAGTTTGTAAAGTCATAACAACCAAAATGTTCCTAAGCTATCACATCTAAACTGAACCACCACTAAATCGAAGTCATTTCTGTAGTAGTGCGTCATCATTTACTGTAAAGTAAATAGGGGTGAGCTATACGCCCAATAGGAATACATTTAACCAAGTATCTAACTGTTTGAATAAGGCCACGACACCCTTGTAACTAAACAACGTAAATAAATAAACAGATAATCAATTAAATAAATAAGGAAAATAAATCACATTGCCTTCTCATACCATACCATTATCAACAGTGAAAAGTAAATTACACCATGAGTCTCTTTATAAGAGTCCAAAATCAAAAATACAAATCATTTTCATTTAAAATCATCCCCACATTTACTGACTATCATATTGTAGATAACCCATTTTTGACGGCCCTTACGACTTGGACATCCTCACATGCACACCTGATGATGAACGTATTTGCTCACCGAGTGCTCGAAGTCCTCAGCGGAATGCCCCAATTTTGAGCCTTTCAAACCTTGTACTTTTGTTGTCCCAGCTTTGGACCAAGCCTAGCTTTTCCAGCTTGCAACCTTTGGTGGCCTGCCGGCCACCCTTTTTGGGCTGCCGGCCATCACTTCTTGGTTGTCGGCCGGCTGCCAACAACTGATGTGGCTTACCGGCCACCAGTGATGGCTGGCCGGCCACTAATGTATTTTGCAGATATTTTATGCCAGTTGTTTGCACAGATGCATGCATCTGTCCGCACGTGTAGGGCTGGATATCCTTGTAAAGAAATCATGTTTTCTGTATATAGGAGACCCCTCTCTCTCATGTTTTAAGGTTAGAAAATTTTGAGATAAATTTTTTTCCTCTCTCTCTACAATTCTCTCTCTCTCTCTCTCTAGCAAATCTTTACACTTTTGCCTCTAAATCCTTAACCTTTGCCTATGCACCCTTAACCAAATCTATCGATCTTTGAATTGAGGTACTTTTGAGCTTAGTTTGAGCTCTAGAAGGTCTGTTTATTTGGTTTTGTTGCTTGGAATTGCTCTTCTTTTCAAAGGTATAAGACTTTGCTTGTAGCTTTGTTTTATTTGCTATTATTCCTACTATTTTTCTATTGTTTTGGGGCTGTCAAGATGCTATATTTTGGGACTGAAGCTTGGGTCTAAGGGCCATTAAAGGTTGAGGGGTGGTCCACCCTTCTTAGTACCTTGTTTTGGAGGCTTTTACCCTTGTGTTTCCCATCCTTTTATCATCTTTTTTAGAGCTTTTAAACAGTGGTTTTCAGAGCTTTTTTAGTGGCCAAAATCATGTTTTGAAGTCCAAATTTGGAGGGGTTAGTCTCCCCTCCTTGTGTCTTGTTGACTAGCCTAGTTTGTGCCACGTTTTAGCATATTAATCTAGTTATTGTTAGCTCAATTTCAGCATGTTTTAGGACTTGTTTTAGACTATTTTAGGACTGTTTCTGGCTGTTAGTTGCATTTGAGCTTTGTTTTGCATGCTTATAGTGTAATAGTCCTCACGAACTTGGTGTTCTAATCCTTATACACCATCTTGTTTGAGTTGATAGCATTTATTTATGGTTTTCTCACTCATTTTTAGCACTTAATCATCTCTGCAACCTCCATCCTTTCTTGGCTTTTGTTTTGCTTTGAAAGTGGTTCAAACTATTTATTTATTTAAAGCATGAGATTAAGATGTCATTTTTAATAGTTTAATCCCTTAGGGGGTTCATTACCAATGGTATGATGTCTCTTTCATGCCTACAACAACTTTTGGTTTGAGTCTCCTTTCCATTAGAAGACTTAAACTCACCCTTGGACTTAATTGAATTAAAAGATGGAAAGGTAACTAAAATAAAGTAACTAAAACTTGGAATTAAAAGTGAGCAAGATAATAATTTGGTAGTGTTCAATCGGACGTTAATTGAACACGTGAAAACTTGAACCATTTCATACTCATTAGTGATGAAATAATTCAAGGTTCCAAGGTCACCACTTCCCTTGATCATTCATGAAAGGGAGGTGGTATGAGTCTTGTTTTGTTGCATTTATTGAACTTGCACACTTGGTTTCACAAGCCATTATGCAATGAAATTGCATCCGTTGATGGCTTGTGAACCAAACTTGCAACTCCTTTGATTTGTTCATGAAAATGAGGGGTGAGTTGTGCAAACAACCCTTGAAAATACCATGTATATGCTTTGTATGTCCTCTGTTGTAGCAAGGTGACTTGTGCAGCAGTGGCCGACAGGTGGCTGGAAGACCACCATCCATTGCCGGCTAGTGGTCAGCAACCTTCATCACTGGCCGGCCAGCCACTGATGCAAAATTGAGCAGTGTGTTGGTAAGGTGGAGCAGAGTTGTTGTGGAAGTGGGTAACAATGTTGGTGTTTAACTATGCAAACAGAGGCATTCATAAGCAAAACGGTGGTCTTTTCGTGTGGAAATGCGCATGCACATCCCTCGTTTCCTGAGGCATAGTAGTTAGTTGCTTAGTTTAATTACTTATTTTACTTGCACTTGCTTTGTAATTACTTAATTAGTTAGTTAACTAGTTAATTGATCTAAGTGTTGTAATAACAAGTTAAGTAGTTTAGCTAGTTTATTCACTTCAGTTTGTAATAGTTAGTTTGATTAGCTTAGCTTAATTAGTTAGTTAATTAGCTAATTAGCTTAGTTTATTCATTAGGACTCTCCTTCGTGAGAGCATAATATTGTAATAATGTGTATGTCTTCCAACCCCACGTCTTTCTCTATTTTATTTACTAGCATATGATGGTTAGTTTAGGGGCATCACGTTTCAATTAGCATTCTTCATGTTTGCATCCATTTGTATTGCATGCATTGAGACTGGGTTCATCATTCTAACTACATTGTTAGTTTAAATACTTCTTTGAATATGTGCTTGTACCGCATGCTATTTAATTGATTCATATGTCATATTAGTAGTCGAGCCTATTAGTTGCATTTTTGCATGCGTTGCATTAGTCATATTGCATAGTTAGGAATCATGCATTTTTCTAACTCATTTCTATTTTTGGCTTGGAGTACTAGGCGATCCTTTACTCACTTTAGCATATCGCATGCGTATGATTGTTGCCATGTTTAGCATGCTTGCCATGAGGCTAATTGCTTAAGTGCTATAATTGCTTGAATGCCTGTGGATGAAGGCTTGTTGCTTGAATTGGAACAATTTGAGTAGTGTTTATATGCGATCACTTTTTTAAGTGGTACGTATTTCGAAACAATTTTCAAAACAAAACATGAATCGAAATGTTTCAATTCTTGCAGAGTTAGTCTATACTGGTGTGTACACGCATCACATAGTAATGCTAGCCTAATAATCAGAATAAGAGCATATAATGTACATAAAATCATATCATGATTAGTAGAGGCCGATCTTTGATCGAGCGAGCGGGGGTGTTTAACTTATGACGTTCCCCTCTTGTACCCAAGTTCCCGAGCCGAGACAATCTTGGTGATGATGGACACATGGCCATTGGCACAAGTCATGGGTTTTCTAGATTTTTCAAAATATTTAGGTGGCGACTTTGTATATGGCAAAGCAGTTTATTTTTGGTAATTTGATTCAAAATCGATTTTCCAAAATATTTTTCGGATTTGGATTCTTTGGTATTTATCAATTTCACATTGCACTTGTGAGATTAGATTTAGAACTGCAAGAGTTTGAAATGTAGGGCTTATATTTCGAACTTCGAAAGGGGGCGCGAAAAAGTCGAGCTATAATTTTTGGTGACTCTGCCGGGGAACTAGAGAACTTGACTTAAAATTCACGATATGAAATTTTATCTACACTTTTGTGTTTCCTTGCATTGCATTTGCATTGGTGTATTTAAGTCACTGTATTTGCCATATGCTATTCCTGGACGGTTTGCCGGTGGCTTGCCTAAAAGCTTGCCAAAAGGCTAACCGGTCACGGGCTCTGCCACGATGGGAACACAGCCTTTGAAATATCCGGACTTGTTTGTTGATATGTAATCTTGTATTTAAATTTTGAACTATTGTTGAACTTAAGAGCTTTTATATATGTCTTAAGTTGTGAAACATTGAAAATGTTTTGGTTTATTGGAAGTATGTTTTGGAACTTGCCTCATATGGAAGTTGAATGTGACACTATATGTGTTGAATGTATTGTTGAAATTGGAAAGATAATGCGTAATGTTAATGCATGTTGAAAGTACATATGTTGTTTACACATTATGAAATGCCTCTTGTTAAAGAGAGGGGGTGACCGGTAATGGGTCGAATTGTTGAATGTTAAAATGTAACATTGTTTAAAATGGAGAAAAACTTGTTTTTGAAACCTTGTGTTTAATTTCGGGGACGAAATTCTTTAAGGGGGGGAGGTTATAGCGATCCCGGGTTTACCCTTGTTGTACAGTGATCCGGACATGTGTCCGTGGTTGAGCGTAGTTGTTTATTATCTTGTTTGCATTCTCTTTACTTCGTATTTGAGTTTTAGGATGTGTTGGGCAGATTTGTTACAGGTTGGTTGAGTTTAGAAACCAAAACTAGTTGCCCAGATTTTGGCCTGTACGCTCGAGCGGGGGTTTGGGCGCTCGAGCGGAGAATACACCCATCCAGTATTTCCTGTGCAGTGTTGGACGCTCGAGCGTGGGATTAGCCGCTCGAGCGGGGTTGTGTGAGTTCCACTCGAGCGGGGAGTTGGAAGCTCGAGCGGAGACCTGGCTCTGTAAAAGTGCTGGGAGAGTGCATCCGGCGCTCGAGCGGGATTTTGGCTGCTCGAGCGGGAGTCTGTGAGTGACGCTCGAGCGGGGTGTTTTACGCTCGAGCGGGGCGACTGGGTTTATGTCCCGAGTTGTGACTTTTCAAATCACTTTTTCACTTTCTCTTCTCTCTCCTACTTTTCCAAAAACACCATTGTTGAGCCTTTCACTCTAGATACTGTAGACACCCCATTTTTGACAGCCCTTAAGACTTGGGCACTACTGATGGTTTGCTCGGTGTTGAGAGATGTGCAGGGCAAAGATTCAGTTTCTTCGGCTAGAAGAGAGGCAAATCTTTCAAAACACTTTGTTTAGGGTTTTGGAGTTGAAGAAAAGAGGAAAGGAGAGGAGAAAACTAGTTTGGGAAGAGTTCGGCATGAATCCGGGTAGAAGCGAGTTGAGCAGCCCTCGCTGAATCGGGCTTATCTGTCTGTACACTTGGAGTTTAGCTATGGAGGTACCACCATCGGAAAGCTTACTTCCGGGGCTTCACTTTGCACTCAAGAATCTCCTAGAGCCAAGTCCGGGCGGGGGAGATATGGTCAGTTGAAGTCGGGCATCATCCCGGTTGGATCGAATCTGCGCGGCTTCACAAAAAAGGGCATAACTTTTTGTACAGAACGAATTTTAATGTAAGGTTTGCGCCATTGGAAAGATAACTTCCGGGGCTTCAATTTGGACATCCACCGGCCATTTTTTGACATTGGAATCATCTATCGGAAATCTATTTTTCCGACCGGAAAAATATTATGCCGACCGGCACTTTATTTTGGCCGGCGACCAAATTTTCTGGCCGGTTTGCACCCTTTGCACCCTCCAAGCCTGGTGCATCCCAGCTGTGCCAGTTGGAATGCATCAGCACACTCCCCTGTGCATATATGTTGCTATTTTGAACCCTTGCACACCCTTTGGCCCCTTTTCTTGCACCCTTTGCTCAAGGCTTCTTGAGGAAGCCTTGACCCCTTTTCTTGGCTTCCTCAAGAAGCCTACCAGCTGTCCAAGCTTCTCCAATAAGCCTTGACCTCCCCTTTAAACCCCTTTGACCCTTTGAAGCTTGTCTTAGAAGCTTAGGATTGCCTATATAAGGAAGCCATCCTCCTCCATTGTTTTGGTTCAGCAAAAACCAGACCTAATACATATATATAACATATATATCACCCTCTCTCTCTATATCTCCCTCTCTCTCTACATTTGGGAGTGTTATAGTGATCAAACACCCTTGTTCTTGGGCCATTTCTTCATCAACTCATAGCACAAGGCATCCAACGCCCATTCCAGCAACTTGAGGCTGTTCTCCCGAGCTTAGGAGCACCTAAACTTGGTCCAAGAGGTGCTGGTTCATTGGTCTACAAAGGTGAGTCCTCTTCTTCCCTTTTCTAGCCTATTCTTGCAAAATATCTAAGCCATAGTTGCTTGCATTTTTGGGCTCCGACCCAAACTGTAACTCATCATATTTTGAGGTCCTCTTCATGTTTGATTGAGGACTTCTTGCTGTTTGAGGACAGTAGCTTGCACTTGCTTCAATAACCTCCTTGAATGCCATAATCTTGCATAGAATTTTTGGCTTACGTGTGATCTGTTTTAGAGCCTGATGTAAACTGAAAATAGGCTTATTTTGGGCCCCTCTTCAACATTGAAGAAGGGCTCAACATTGTTTGGGACCTCCATGCTATACTTGCCTTTATACTCTCTTTTGGTCCCCATTTTTGCATGCCATTGTTGCCCTATCTTTGCTTGTTGTTTGGCCATGACTTATACTAAAAAAATGCTTGTCTCAGAGCTGTCTTGCTTCTGTCTTCATGCTCCATGTCCATATTATGCATGCTTTGTATAGCTGTAAGCCATTTCATATGCCTAATTTTGCATTTCGGGATTCATTCCATGCGTTGAGTGTTGTTTCGTTATGTTTCGGGGCTGTTTTGCGTCACCTATCACCTCTGAAATTCGCATGAAAATTGTCCATGTTTGTGCCTTTCAAATGCGCCGAAAAGCGGCTTCATTATGCTTAAGTCTTGGACCATGTATCTATGCATGTTTGCATGTCATTTGCCTCCGTGCACTTAGCATTTTGGCTACTGTTTTAGGCCTATTTTAGAGCTGCCTAATTCATGTATAAGTCCACCTTTCCATCTATTTGCATTGCCATATGTATTCTTGTATGCTTGCATAAGTGCCTTGCCATTCCATGTTGCATCCTTAGCTTGTATGCCTAGGTTGCATTGCATCTCGCATGCATTCTTTGTCCCTTGACTTGGATGATAGGGATTGGGAGTTTTGTTTGATTTGGTTTGCTTGCATTTGAAATCAAAGTTGCATACTTGGTCTTTGGGCCATCATGCATGGGAATGCGTTATTGGTGGTCCGAGAATCGAGGCACATGCCCCCTTTGAGTCATTATCATGATAAGGGACATGGTTGGTGCATACATGCCTTGAGTCATTATCATGATAAGGGACATGGTTGGTGCATGCATGCCTTGAATTGTGCTGCCATGCTTTGCCTTTCCCTCTGTTGCTGTGAGTTGCAGGTTCTGCAAGCCTTCTTTGCCGACCGGCAGTGTAAGGTGCCAGCCGGCAATCTTTTCTCTGCCGACAACTCCATTATGTGCCGATGGCCACACAGCAGTGCCGGTGGTAATTCCACTCAGCCGGTGGCACTCCCCAGTGTCCAGGGATGTAACCCTGAGGTTTTGACAACCTCTAGAGGCAGCCTATGCATGGCGGCGCGTTTCCCGAGGCCGTTTATCTGTTTTTCTTAGCTTAATTTAATTTGTTAATTAAATTAGTTAATTTGTAATATTAATTAGCTTGCGTAGTTAATTAATTTGTAATATTTATTCGGTCCCTCCGAGTGAGGGAAAATCTGTAATAAGTGTGCGTGAGTGTGTGTATGTCTTCCAACCTCACGTCTTTCTTCCCTTTTATTTACCTGCTTATGATGGTAGATTAGGGCACGTTTAAATTAGCATACCTTATGCTATGCATGTGTGCATCCATTTGTATTGCATGCATTAGGCTCGGTACATCACGCTAACTGCATTTGTACTTCAATTCAAAAATTGAATACGTGATAGTTGATCGCATTTCATATGCCATGTTTAGGGTTAGCCGAGCCTGCCTAGATCGAATTTTTGTATGTGTTGCATTAGACAATTTAACATGAGCTAGGATCACGCATGTTTGCTAACTAGTTTATTGTTTTGGCACGGAGTACGATGTAAGTGTTTACGCTTTAGCATCCCGCATGCGTGTGAATGTTGCCATGACAGTATGCTTGCCATGCGGCTAAATGCTTATATGATAAACTGTTTGAAATGCCTGTGGGTGGAGGTTGGATTGTTTGAGTTGGAAAAACTCGTTGAAATCCGTATTTTAGCCTACTTGCGAGTAGCAAATTCCAAAGCACTTTTCAAAACCGAACGGATATGCAATGCTTATTTCCAAATTAGGCAATCTAGTCTATACTTGTTTGCTGTGCGCATAACATAGTAATTCTAGGCTAATAAATGGAATAAGAACACGTAATGTTTTCAAAATCGGATATCATGGTTAGTAGAGGCCGGTCTTCGGACCGGGCGAAAGGGGGTGCTCATAGCTGACCTTCCCCGATCGTACCCAAGCTCCCGAGCCGAGACAACTCCGGTGATGACGGACATGTGGCCTTCGGCACCGAATTAGGGTTTGTGTCTCATTTGTTTCATTTTGCATCTTGTGTGGCACTCGTACCCTAGCTCCCGAGCCGAGACAACTCCGGTGATGGCGGACATGTGGCCTTCGGCACCGAGTCAGGGTTTCCTTAATTCTCCCATTTTAAAATATTTAGGTGGCGACTCTGTATCTGGCAAAGCAGTCCATGTTTGGCACTACTTTTTCAAAAATCTGTTTCTCAAAACGATTTGCCAGATTTGGACTCTTTGGTTCAGATTAAGAACCGTGACACAAATCGAGTCCGAACTGTAGCACGAGGCCCTCCGCGGGCGCGTCTACAGATACTACCTTCTCTCTAGGTTTTGATCTAGTAGGAGTGATTTGCTCATCTTTGGCCTTTACAAAAAAGGTTGTTGATCGTCGAGGGCTACTTTTTAATCTGAAAATTTCGAGCTTTGGAGCACGTTGGGTTTTGTCATCTTCTTCTTTGGGGCTCCGGATTTGAGGTAGGGATATCCTACTCCTCTCTATGGATTTTGTCTTTGAATTTTAGTATTTTGAGATGTTGGGGTTGGTTTGGTAATTTTGTGAAAGTTTGGGGCTTTTGTGTTATTTTACAAAAGTTGGGGTTTTATTCATAATAAACCTAAATGCAAGTTTGGCATAGAGAAATGGAATAAATGTTAAATCATTGATGAAAATGGGACCTAAGGGTTGAAATGTTAATTATGGGAATTGACCTAATTACATTGTTTAATTAATTGGGATAATTATTTGTGAGGAATGAGGAAATGAAATGTTGATTGAATATCCATTGTGCATTTATTTTCTGTATAGAAATAACTGCTTTGGGCTATCGGTGGAGGATAGTCGTGATTGTTGTAGACAATGCATCATGATTAGGCAAACGAAAACTAATCAATGGAATGTGTCATGGAACTTGACGGTTGATAGAATACATTAACTACATGTATTGAGTGATTGTATAGGGATGGACCTCTAAACCGGATGTTGTTGGGAGGAGATAGGGGATGAACTCCGTAGATACAGCTCATATGCTTGTCTAGAGAAGTGAAGATAGAGCTCATATGCTTATCTTTGTGAAGTGTGGATATAACTTATATGCTTATCTGTTAATGTGGATATTGTTGTTATACATATCTGTTGAGAATGTGGATATAGCTTATATGCTTATCTGTGAATGTGGATATTGTTGTTATACATATCTGTTGAGAATGTGGATACAACTTATATGCTTGTCTGTGAATGTGGGATCTAGTTTTTTATACATATCTGTTGAAATAATGATAGAGCTAATATGCTTATCTTTTGAAAAAGGGAAAATGAAAAGTAACTTGGACTTATAAGTCGTATGACATAAAATGTAGATTTATGTGAATGTATCAGCGTTGGCCA
>NW_021024878.1:47182-57242 GCF_004153795.1 Camellia sinensis | reverse complement strand
TCTTCATTGCTAATCTTTTAGTCCCATTCTGTTCATGGCTTGCGTTTAGTTATCTATTGGGCTGTGGCTCACCCTAATATGGGAATATCATTTCAAAGGTACAGGTAGCACTGCCACCGTCCGAAGGACATAGCTTGGGAGGCTAGAGCGAACATACTTTTGTTCGTTTTACTTTTTGAATGTATTAACATGTAAATTCAGGGCACAAGGGCTTAATGTATGAGTTAGTATCTTTTGCGTTGTAACCAAGTGTTAACTTGGAAACTGTTAAGGCCATTAGGCATTGCTTATTTGTGTTAACATGTTAATACTTTCATGTAATTGGATCTTATATGGAAGAATGTGGCACTTTTAACATATCCAAGCCTGTCTATTATGATTGGGTTTAATTTGTTATTTTTTGAGGCGTTACAATGCCAACTGGGCAACACCATTCACGGCTCAGTAGATGGCCAACGAGAGTAATCACTTTTTTCTTTCCAAATGAAATTGATCAACAATATTATACGAAGGTAGTAAAGGATTAGTTGGATCAAGGGCTTACAATGAGTGCAAGGACTACGGGCATAACGACTAAATAAAGGCAAAGGAGCAATATAACAATAATAGTAGGGTAGGGGACAACATGATTCAATCAGCCAGGATTTTTCAGCTTTTTGATAAGTATGGTCTATATCTAGGTTGGGTAAATTAAATTACTGTGGCTTCCCAAATAACATAAAAATTGTGTTTAACAATAAGAAAAAGAAAAAAAAAAATCAATATTCTACAGTACGAGATGTCTCAAGAAAACTTATTAATTGTTTAATACAATTTTCTGATTTCAAGCTTTTCAACCAACATATCACTCGGCTAATTTCTCCCATAAGAGTTTTAGATTATGGGTGTACACAACATAATCTGTTTTGTTGATCCACAAAGAAGGGAGCTCACCGTATGTGAAGACACCACGCATAAATTTGCCATCGCACAACTGGTTTGGGGATTGTTGATCCATAATTGCGCATGGCTGGAAAGCTTACTTTCAAGTCTGGTTTTGTTGAACGTATCATTGCTATAAACTCGCATAGAAATTTCATCTTCTTTTTTTCAATAATTGTAAAAACATGTACACATAATAAAGAGAGAAAATAAGAACAGCGAATGGACAACCCTCTTGTCGATTTCTTCAATGATATTTTCCATATGGTGAGGATAGAAGTTTCCACATACAGCTTTGCGAACATTTCCTCCAGTGGCCTCAGGAAGGAAGTAATGATTTGGTATAGAGCAATTGCCTGGTTTAAGATTTCCTTTTTTGTTATTTCATTGAGCACCAATCAATGAATTTTGGACTATGAACACATTAAAGTGGCAACAGAAAAAAGTAGGTGCTGAGAAAGAGTAAATGAAAGCAAAACAATTAGAGAAAACGATAATTGCATCTTTGTTGTCTACATCCAGCTTCATCCACATCCAAGTCCATCATCACCATCTTAGTAATCCGCATTAGCTCTGGAAATTGCAAGAGTAGGAATGGGTTTCATTCAGCTGTACCACAACCTTATTGGGAAATTCATAACCACTGGCCACGAGCTCTTTCTATCTTTTCTCTCCTTAAATCTGACAATCATGTCCTGAGATTGATCCCTGTGATTAGAAAAACAACATGGGAAAACGTAGCAAACTGAGATTGAATATCAGCAAAATAAATAAGAAAAGGAATCACGAACTTAGTACTAAGAAGGATGGGGGACCTAAACAAACTATAAATTGACAAGGCAGCCAACCTGAAGTGATGCACTGCGGACAGGAAAAATTGTTTGCTTCCAAATCGCAAAAGCTTTCCATTATTTGGGCATCCCCAGGATAAAGGGAAGCAAGCAACAAATTTGGCCAAAAGGGGCACATTTCCAGATCACTATCACACAAAAACAATTGAAACGCAGATGAGAACAGAACAACTTTCCAACAGTTAGAAGTTACATGTAGTCGAGAATTTATTATGAGAAAGAAAAAACGTAGCAATTTTAATTCAGGACATATTGATTTTTTCCCTTCAATGATTTTGTATTTCCAATTACAAAGCTCAGAATGAAGAACCGAAAACCCAACATTGCCCATGACAAATTATTCACGAGTAGCCCTAGAAGTAGAAAATAGCAGAGGTTTTGAAAGAAGGTGAATGAACGTATTTTAGACAACAAGAAATGTGAAGGGACCAATGGTAGTATGTCATGAAATTTGTTCTTTGGCCAAAAAAGGAAGGCTCAACTCTCCCTTTATATAGTAAGGGAAAAACAACCTGCTGAGCTCTAAAATGGAGCTGTGGCAGCCGATTCATACGGTCCATCATTAAATTGAAAGAGGTTGAAGTCTATAGCACCAGCTTTTGGCTTCCCCAGATGAAGATTAATAGTGTTTTTCTTGGTTTGTATCTGAATAGGAACATCATATGCCTAGAGCTTGTACAACCTCCCACCAACCCATTCCCGCTGTATGCATTCAGAAAGAAACCATCACATGGAGATGTGCATGAAAATTCCAAGCAACCAAACGCAACTACAAATTATTCAGAATCAAACTAAGACCTTATAATCGCTTTCTTGACCTAAAAAATATGAGCATACATCCAGTATAAATCAAAGAAATCCTATAAGTCACACTTTACGATCCAAAAGGGATGTACTTCAACTTGCACAAAAAATCTGACAGGGAAACAATGTCATGTTTTGACAACTTCCCAAATGGCTGTAAACCTTCGTGCCAAATTCCCACCAAATTAAGGCTTAGTACCCTCCATATATAATCAAATATTTAAAAGAACCTTCATGTAAAGATCAAACCTCAAGTCCAGTCTTCGACAATTTCTTCCTTGGCCCTTTTGCCAAACGCTGCTTAACAGCCCCATATATGTACCTCAAACCATACCCCCATGCAGGCAACTTCAATGTTGCCAATAGAATCTAGAAAGCAAGAAGCAAGCCTTCCCAGACCCCCATTTCCAAGAGCTGGCATCTTCTCCTGCAGAAAAAAATATTTATGAAGATATTCAATAACTTGATACAGTTACAAACTAAAGTTGAAAAGAATGAATATAGCCCAAACCACTAAAATATTTTGTTTTGGCCAAATGGTGAAAGGTGATATGTCTACCTAAAGTCCATAAGAATGTAGAACCTTACCAAAGTACTAACTAAAATTGAACCAATAAAATTGTGTCAAAAAATATTATAGATGGCATCTTTTACAACAAAGCACAAATAATAATAAGATTTTCTGAGCTTCTTTGAGCCAAAAATCAGAAAGCAATATGAAATCAAATGAGATGGGTAGTTATAATGGTAAATCAAATGCAAAGACCTCCAATGGTAAAATGCTTTAGTACTAGTATTTGATGCTTTTTACAAAATAGAAGCTAAGTGCTATGATATCTATCAGCACATCTTTTCATTACATGCAATTGTTTGAAAGCATAGTTCCAATGGAAAAAAAAGTAAACTGACATCCTAAATACATAGATTAAAGGTAAACAGGAAAGGGAATGAGAATGGAAAGAAGAAAAGTGTTTGAACGTAAGTCTAAAATAGGACTAAATACTATTTTTTTTGATGTATTACATGTAATTTCAAGCCAAGGGCTTAATATGTAAATGAGTTAGTACTCTTTTGTTGTAACCAAGTGTTAACTTGGAAAGCTGTAAGCCCGTCGGGCATTTTGCTTTTGTTGTTAACATGTAATACTTTTGTAATGAAACTCTGATGAATAGAAGAATGTGGTTATTTCATATGTCAATGAATGTCTTATTTGATGGGTTTAATGTTGTTATTTTGAGGGCGTTACAGTTATTGTTGTATGAATTTTGGAAAAAGGTAACAAGAAGAAAGAAAAGTGAATTGTTTACGTTATTGAACAAAATGAATGATTTTGAGAAAAGTTCTTATATATGTATATTTCTGTCGAATACTTTGGGTACGTGGGAAGTGATTAGTGT
Source organism: Camellia sinensis (assembly GCF_004153795.1). NCBI lineage: Eukaryota > Viridiplantae > Streptophyta > Magnoliopsida > Ericales > Theaceae > Camellia > Camellia sinensis. The sequence goes on along the minus strand of NW_021024878.1, from coordinate 53,269 downwards.
CACAATGGATTTGTCTCGCTTGATAGAGACTTAGATGTAGTATCATATGCTCTGTGCTTACAGCTTTAAATTTATTATTAAAAATTAAATTCACAATGGGTTTGTCTCGCTTTAAATTCACGTGGGAAGTGATTAGTGTCACAATGGGTTTGTCTCGCTTTAAATTTATTATTAAAAATTAAATTCATCAGACTGACCTGTAACTATGCCTTTAAATTTTTGCAATGTAAAACTATCGACAAACATCCAATAACAAGTTGCCCATTTTAGCATACCTTTCGCGTGAGGGCCCAATTATTAAAAGATGTGTTCAACCATCAAATGAAAGCCGACTATTTCTTCCATCTAAAAATAATAATCTATTTTCAGAATTTAATTTCTTTTTATAATGCAATTATTACATTTTAAAAATATTTATAATACAATTATTACGTAAATAGTGTATTAATTTTTCAAAATTACCTTTTGATAGTATATTTTTTTAGACATATCAATTGTCATAGTTGTACTTTTTGTATTATTAATGGATTTACAAAAAAGACAAAATAAGAAATATTAATGGATTTAAAAAAAAGGACAAAATAAGAAATTCATATTATTTTAATAATAATTTTTTTAAAAAATTAATATTTTGAGATAATAATAAAAAAAGATATTAATATTTTTGGATGGTGGGTGTACAACCTCTTAATAAAAATAAAAATAAAAATAATTAATTTTCTTATTTTCATTCGGCTACCAAACAATTTAGTAGCCGAAAGTAGATATACAGCGACTAAAAGAAATTTTGTCGCCGAAACTTGACATTTGGCGACCAAAAGTTTGGTCGGGAAAGATTAAAAATTAATTTTTTAATTTTCATTCAGCTACCAAACAATTTAGTAGCCGAAAGTAAGTATACAGCGACTAAAAGAAATTTTGTTGCCGAAACTTGACATTTGGTGACCAAAAGTTTGGTCGGGAAAGATTAAAAATTAATTTTTTTATTTTCATTCGGCTACCAAACAATTAGTAGCCGAAAGTAGGTATACAGCGACTAAAAGAAATTTTGTCGCCGAAAGTTGACATCTGGCGACCAAAAGTTTGGTCGGGAAAGATTAAAAATTAATTTTTTTATTTTCATTCGGCTACCAAACAATTCAGTAGCTAAAGGTACCTCTACGGCTACTAAATTTTTATTTAGTCGCCAATTGTCATATGTTTAGCTACTAAAAATTGTTTTAGTCGCCAATTGTAATATCTTTAGCTACTAAATTTTTTTTAGTAGCCAATAATCAACATTCCCCTACTAAAAAAAATTAGTAGCTAAAAAGTTGACTTTTGCCGACCAATATTATTTTTGGTAGCCAATTCCGTGACTTTTGGCGACTAAATTAGTTTTGGTAGCTAAAAGTGAAACGCTCCCAAAATAATAACATTAAACCCAACAAATAAGACATGCACTGATATTCAAAAGTTCCACATTCTTTCATTTCTCGCTACCAAACAATTTAGTAGCCGAAAGGTACCTCTACGGCTACTAAATTTTTATTTAGTCGCCAATTGTCATATGTTTAGCTACTAAAAATTGTTTTAGTCGTCAATTGTAATATCTTTAGCTACTAAATTTTTTTTAGTAGCCAATAATCAACATTCCCCTACTAAAAAAAATTAGTAGCTAAAAAGTTGACTTTTGCCGACTAATATTATTTTTGGTAGCCAATTCCGTAACTTTTGGCGACTAAATTCGTTTTGGTAGCTAAAAGTGGTCGGCAAAAATGCTTTTTCTTGTAGTGAAAATTTTGGAAAAAGAAGAGGCCAATCTTATAATTTCGATAAACTTGCAAAACTTTCTGACATGAATTCCATCATTGATCTAAATGAATGTTACACTTTGAGGCTCTCTAGCTTATGTTTTTAGTCTTTTAGTAGCATATGATATTTGATACAATAAAGCATTTTTCTTCCTTTTCAGGTTAATATCATTTCAGAAACAAAAAGATCGTAGCTGAGAGGGTAATTTGTAAACAAATTGGGTCGAGCTAGGAAAAGTCTTCTTTCAAAGTTAGGCCGCGCATTGGGCCGAGATAAGGGCTGGTATAGCTCGGTCTTAGGCCAAGAAGACATCTCATATTTCGGATTTAGGCCGAACTATGGGCCGAGGTGTTTGGGCTTCGCAAGTTGGACCTCATTCTTGTTAGTTCGGTCGAAGACTGCTGCAGTTAGCTCGGTCTAAACAGACGAAACCGAGGTAACGGTGGGGGGAGAACCAAGCTAAAGGATAGCTCTACAGGGCGTCGTCTCAGAGTCAAGACCGACAGTGGTGCTTAAAGTATCACCGAGCCGAAATAACCTGGTTGGCCGCAATGTGAGCTGAGGTAAAGATGTCAGCCGAGATAAAGAAAGCTCTATAGCGAACCGAGGTAACATCAATAGCGAGGGCCGAGCTGTGCATAGCTCGGTAGGGTGGCATTCGGTAGATTGGCTTTCGATCACACGGTCCGAATGGCAGGGGACCGAGATAAGGCAGTTCGGTCAGAAATGTATAACCAAGGTAAGGGGTTCAGCCATCTCACTTGGCTTGCAGTGATGAGACTCCTAGTAGGACTCTGCTAAGGAGAGTTAAAGTCCTACTGGGATTGTGCAAACCATCTCACTTGGTTGGTAGTGAGTAGGAGTATGACTCCTAGGAGGACTCAGCTAAGGAGAGCAGAGTCCTACTAGGATTATGCAAAAACCATCTCACTTGGTTGGTAGTGAGTAGGGTGTGTGATTCCTAGGAGGACTCTCATAGGGAGAGTTGGAATTCTACTAGGATTGTGCCAAGGTAAATTCTATAAAAGCTCATGACCAGGCCTATGGACAGGTATCCCAATTCTTACTCTAGAATACACAGAGCTTATTGTCTATTGTCTAGTTGCTGACTTAGGCATCGGAGGGGTTTCCGGCACACACCCGCCGGTTAGCTCACGTTTGTGTTTTCAGGTGGCAAAGCAACATTGTTTGGAGGAGCGCAAACTTGATCAACAAGATCATATGAGAAAAATTATTTCGTGCTCATACAATTGGCGCCGTCTGTGGGAATTTCACAAAGAGCAAAACCTCTTGATCAAGTTTTTCTTTCTAGTTGAAAGCAATGGCGCACAATAAAGATTTGCCACAATCTACTATTGATGGGCAAACATCAGAAGGGGGTGGGAGGCGCGAAGGTTTACCTTCTATCCCACCCAAGGCGGAATTAGATCCCCAGCAAAGAAATCTGTGGAGAGAAGCGAGAGAAAGACAGGGCTCAAGTCCACACCGCTCTCAAAGCCCTGATAGACAGAGGCAGAAGATAGATCCTCAGGTTCTCGAAGATCGCGTAAGGGAGCAAAACGAAGTAATAAGAAGGATAGCAGCAGACATGGAGACTATGAAGCACCAGATAAAGGGCAGAGGGGCAACGGAAGAAGAGGTGGACAAGAGCAGGGCGCACTCTTGCCACTCAGAAGATCGTGACAGACAAGTCACACCATCATAAACTGAAAGTAGAAGTCTCAGGACGGGCAATACACAATCAAAGACTTCCAGGACACGCTACTCTAGGCCTGAGAGAATGAGGACTGAAAGGGCTCGAAGGAAAGAAGACATTCAGACTCGCAGAGTCTCTGCACTACAACGATTGGCTCCTAAAACACATGTGAGTGTCGAGGTTGGAATTCCAGAGCCACGCCTTGCCTATGAACCAGCAAGACAAAGCGTTAGCAAGGTTGCAGAGCTCACCGTTCATTCCGACAATAGAGAACAAACACCAAGACTCCAGTAGAGATTGACCAGCTTCTCTCCATCGACAATATTTATAATGTTTATCATTAATCTATAATTTTTTTTTGTTTAAACTCCACTGACATATAATTTTGATTAAAATTATGACATAAATTATAAGTGTGCATTCTTAAAAATGTACATATTGTATGCATCACACCACAACATAGAAACATAATCACGTCATTCCATAACAAATATCATAACAAGTAATTTTTCGTAACATTTACAATATATTATTCAAAACATAACAGCGTTCATAACCACAACTGTTATTTATTTTTTATACAGTTTTAACTACCTCTGTAGGTGCTACCCAAAAAAAACTTCCTCTGTTAGAAGCTGACCCACAAAACCAGTTGATGAAATGTCCTATCTTAAGAACGCCGGTCTAATCTTTCATTTGAAGAGCTCATCTTCAGGATCCATACATCACTAATCCACAAGACTCAAACTCTGTTTTCGATTTGCCTTCGGTCGTGCAACTTCCCTTTTTCTCCATTTGAGGGTACAGTCTCTTGCTAACCTGAATTGAATATTACTGTGGCTTTCAACAAGTCTGAGAATTCTATTAGAGTTCCTTAACTCCCACATCTCCAATATGCAAGAAAATTATGATCTTGTGATGATTTGCCAATACGATTGCTACTTGTCCTCCCTTGGAATAATAATGTCAAAGTCACTACCTGTCCACTCAACAATTTGGTTATCGCTCATGTATATTTCAGTTCCCAGGTCAATTGACGGCCAATGCCTCTCCACAGGTTCAGTGCCAGGATCCTGCACCATGATGAAACCACCGAGAAAGGTTACAATTCAAATTTCCTGAGGTTCGTCGACAAAAGTTGCAGTACCATGCTGCCATGAAAGTCCCAAATAATTATCATCCAAAATTGCCACGGCCTTGCCTGGTCTTCTACTTGGCATTTTTTACCCAAATAAATCTCCTTCCATGCCGCATATTGGCTGACATTCATGATACCTGAACGTTTGAATAGGGCATTCAATATGCCAAGTCTGTTGTCTTCCTCATTCACGTTGTGAACTAACCTGACTACAAAAAAAATAAACAAAAAATAAAAAGAAGAAGAAGAAGAAGAAGAAGAAGAAGAAGAGAGTATTAAATTAAACGAAGTTTGAAGCTCAAAAGGTGTAGTTGTCCTAAACTTGGTTTTGATGTCTATTCTGTACTGAATGACAGTGACTAAATTTGTGACATCAATAAGATCCGCTATAGCGACCCCGGTCTTTTCCCATTTGATTATTGTATCCGGACTTAGGTTCCGTATATTCTGTCATTGTATAATTGTTGTTGTCGTCCGTTATTTTCTCATTTGGAGTTATAGGATGTGTTGGGCAGGTTTGTTTCAGGTTGGTTGGGTTCGTAAACCAAGTGTTGTTGTCCAGTTTTTGGGTTGGTCGCTCGAGCGAGGGCTTGGTCGCTCGAGCGAGGGTTGTATTTTGTGTCTGGTGGCTCGATCCAGATTTTCTTCGCTCGAGCGAGCGATTGCGTCTAGTATAGACGTGAGGGCAGTGTTTCTTCGCTCGAGCGAGATTTTCTTCGCTCGAGCGAGCGAGGTGTTTGTTTTTCGAGTTCCTCGCTCGAGCGAGCATTCTGTCGCTCGAGCGTGCTCTTGGGTTGCAGACCTGAAGCATAGCATTCTTGGCTCGAGCGAGCTTTTCTTTGCTCGAGCGAGGTTTTCGTGTGTCTGGTAGCTCGAGCGACCAAGTGTTTGCTCGAGCGAGCCTGTCGGGTTTATATACGTAGCAGCGGTTTTTAAAACGTTTTTTCACATTCTTTTGATCCTAAAACCCTAGTTCCGAGTTCTCTCTCCCTCTACTCACCTTCTCTCTTAGGTTTCATCACCTTTTAGGGTGTTTCTACCCTAGTTGCTTTATTAAAAAGATAGAGTGAGTCGAGAGCTTCGTTTTAATCTGAGAGTTTGTAGTTTCGGAGCACTTTGGTTTTGGGTCATCATCTCCGTCTTCTTCATTCGGGTTATTTTCTTCGAGGTAGGGAATTCCTACTCCATTTTATAAGTTTTGTTCTAAGTTTTAGTGTTTTGATATGTTGGGGGTACTTTGGTAATTTTGGGAAAAACCCTAGTTGTATCAATAAATTAATTTGTATAATTAATTTAAGGAAATTGGGGAATTTGGTTAAATTCATGAAATTGAGAAATTTATTGATTAAATGGTGTAGTTGGATAATTTAAATCACTCGCCTATTGAATTGTGTATGCAGGGCGCGGTATTGGCATTCCAACCTCGACGCTTCCATGCGTCCAAGGAGCCAACCGCTGT
>NW_021024878.1:21993-34712 GCF_004153795.1 Camellia sinensis | reverse complement strand
ATTTTCAGTGCTTGCTGCCTGACTTGCATGCTTTTCAAATCAAAAACCGAACAAGTACGTTAATCCGACTCTCATTTTGATCAAAACTGTTTTAGTAGAAAGCAAAAACAAAGAATGGTTAAAATGATGAGGGTCTTTCACGACCTCCACATGCCTTTGTCTAGGGCATTGCTAATATTGGCGAAGAATGGGCATCTTAAGCCTTTGGAGCCCCGGCCACTCTTGAAGAATCTCCCTCCCACGCATGATGCTACCTTGTACTGCGCGTACCACCAACAATCCGGTCACAGTACCGATGGATGTTCCCGCCTTTGTCATGAAGTGCAGGATTTGATCGATAACAAGGTTATCCTCCCACCCACCTCAGCCAAGTCAGTTACCACCCAGTTGTTGGATTTCGAGGGCGCAGATACTGCGAGTATGTGAAGTGGACCGCCTGCGGGCAACATTTGGTATATTTTGGATGAAGCGTCTGGCACGCATTTTTGAGCATCGGTGAAACCGAGTTTTGTAAATCCCGGCTTGGATGCCGAGAGTTTTTTGTTTTGAGTCTGTCTCTTTGTCTTGAGTTTTTTTTTTGCTTAAGGGTCTGTCTTGTTGTATCGAGTCAGTCCCCGTTGTATATAATACCAGGTGATTCTGGGGTTGTTGTCCCGAACACCGTTTTGTTTTGTAATTATCTGTTTTTGTTTTGAGTCTATTTCTGTCGAGGGGCCAGTTGCACCAACAAAGCCGAATGAAACAACTGTTGCTATCTCAAACTTCATGCTTGCTTTCAGCATAAGGGCCAGAGAATTTGATCGGGCTGACAGTTGTATCGAGTCAGTCCCCGTTGTATATAATACCAGGTGATTCTGGGGTTGTTGCCCTGAACACCGTTTTGTTTTGTAATTATCTGTTTTTGTTTTGAGTCTGTTTCTGCCGAGGGGCCAATTGCACCAACAAAGCCGAATGAAACAGCTGTTGCTTTCTCAAACTTCATGCGTGCTTTCAGCATAAGGGCCAGAGAATTTGATCGGGCTGATAGTACATCTTGCCTGCTCCCCTGAGCGCCAAACTCATTGCGTTAACCTAAGTTTTCCAAAAAACAAACCTTTTTGAACACTGCGGTGATGAAAACGAAGAAGAAGGAATTCCTCGGATTTTGCAAAATTTTGATCATTTTGAGAGAAAGAGAGGCGTGCTAAGCCTTTTAATGAGTGAGATCATGCTTGTCGGCGTGAGTACTGAGAAGGATCCTGGCCTGATCCAGATTGGTTCCACACTATCTTCGGCGCGAGCGATTTGTCGCTTTCTTAAAAACTTTCAAAAGCAAATGTTTTACGCGGCCCTGTGAAGACTTATGTGGAATCCCTCTTGAGGTCGCGCAGCCTAGGATCGCTCTCAGCCTCAAGATTCAACCCGTTTGTTTTCCGACTTTGAACCCATTCAGAACGTTCAGAAAGTTCAACTGACAAACGCCATGAAAGGTCTGTATGGCCAGTTTCGAAACAGCCCTCGAGCAAGAGGCACCAAAGCCGAATCGGAAGGAGTAGATCTCGCCAGAAGAAGCTTGTGGAGTAACCGGGATGGATTCTCCACAAATCAGTGCAACAGCCGTTCTCCTAGACACAGAGAGGCTTCAATTCAAAAAACCATTTGGCATGGACTTGCTACACTAAAGTGAAGGTTAAAATACCCGAGTGTACCTTAACCGGAACTACGTGAGGCTTGATTCCCATGTTTGGGATACGTAGGCAACTTCACCATGAAGTCCAGCCCCCAACGCTTTCATAGTGTCTCAGTCAATGCAATGGTTTCGATTTCATCCCAAAGACTAGTCGCCAACGCTTCCAAGGCGACTGTGTCCATATATTTGTTGTGACCATCTTCGTCATCGTTGTGTCCAAGAGCTCGACCGCCGCCAATGAAGACTGTTTGCAGACTGCTGCGGCACCACCCAAACAAGGGGCAACTTTCCGTTGCCACGAGCCGCCGTGAGCCGCCATTCAATGTGTCCATTCAAACTAGGGGCAACTTTCCGTTGCCTCCCACCCCCCTTCAAACCAGGGGCAATTTTCCATTGCCTCCGATCCGAGGTTGCGCATCTCAAAGAGTAAGTTCCCTGCCTGTTGAGCATTGACTGTTTGCAAAAATAGTCTTTTTGAAAATTTTTACTGAGGTAATTTTTTTACTGAGGCTGACTATTTTCTCGGAAACTATCCCATTTTCCAAAACTGGACCATTGTCTTGGACCCAAAAAGGAAAATTTTCAGTGCTTGCAACTTGACTTGCATGCTTTTCAAATCAAAAATCGAACAAGTACGTTAATCCAACGCTCATTTTGATCAAAATTGTTTTAGTAGAAAGCAAAAACAAAGAATGGTTAAAATGATGAACTAGGGGCACAGTTGAGCCAGGCGTTCTGTCTCTCCCCCGTCATCGACGTACTTTCCAGAAGAGCGCTCTACCCGTCAAAAGAAATAGCCGTGAGCTAACGGTGTTGAGCATGAACCCACACCTTTCTATTTATCCATCAATCACTCCGGGGAGGGATGAAAAATGAGAGAATGAAGAATAGAGAGGTGTAAGTTGAGAGAAAAGTGAGGAAAAGGGTTTTTGAGAAAAAAATTCGAGCTCGAGAGCCGAGTGATGTGAGAATCACAAATCAGACAGGGTGGGAAACAGTGCCTAGAGAAACTAGCTCCTCGTGATCTGAGGTCCCCCGTCTTCATTAACGCGTCTGTGTGTCGTGTCTTTTGTTTTGTATATCTCAACCTTTGTTTTAGGTCTTTTCCGAGCGTGTCTCGTTGTGTTTAGGTCGTGTACCTATATTTGAGTCCTCCCCGCTGTGTTCAGTTGTAGGCTCGATATCCCGTTTTGAAAAACCCTCATTGGATTTCGAAAATCATTTACACTCGGAATGCTGTGCCATTCTCTACATTTGAACGTGTTTCGACTCCAACCGGTTCCATCTTTGAGGTCCGTCCTGTTAGATTGGGCCGTTTGTTCAGAATTTGCTGTGTGCAGAATGAATCGAATGCTGTGTTATGGGCTGTATGCAGATTAATCCCCAACAGAGTAAGGGCTGTATCCGAGAATCAGGCAGTGGATTGCTTAGGGTTATTTTGCTGTTGGCTGTTTAGTTATCTGATTATTACAAGTGCAAGTGTTCAATTTTCAGATAACCAATCAATTTCATTTACATTGAGGTGTAACATGGTGGAATGCGATGCAATACATAAGATATGTAAATGTAACACTTTTTAAGCAAAAATCTGTTCATTTCATAATCTTTTCAAGGAGCTCACCGTACCACTCCCGAGCACTAGTACTCCCATACCCGCGGATGGTATGGGAACCCCCCTGTAAACAGAAAATAACAATTGCAAGACAACATTCAAAATGCAGTTTTGAAAGAACAGATATAGCATGTATGCAAGTTTGTCAGATTCAGGCAAATACTGGGTGCCAGTGTGTATACAGTGAAATACAGTGAGTGCAGTGTGTTTGAGTGATTTAGGGCTAGTGCAGTGTGTGTGCATGTGTCAATCTCAAGCAGATATCAGTTGTATGTATGTTTACAGTCAACTACAGTCTACAGCATGTCAGATTCAAGCAATTAAAGAGTACAACTAACTATGACAGTTTTTTTTGTATCCTACATTGCAAAAAGTAAAGCAGAAGACAAAGAGTTACCTCGGAAGTGCCGAATGAAAGGTGGGAGGTAGGCTCACGCAGTAGTAGCTCAGGAGCCACATGCCTCTCGAAGCTTCGGAACTGACGCAGGCCGTCGGGGGGCAGAACATGGATCGCCGGCCGGTAGGTTGCCGGGTCGAACGGGCGCTCGCTCAGTGGTAGGAGCTCAACCCCGGGATCCATCTCGTGGTCTGGGGGAGTCCCGCCACGTGGAATATCGTCCTCCATATCAGAAATGATGAGAAAATGGCCGGAGGAAGGAAAACCGGGCCAGAATACGAAGAGTCAACCGAAAAGTCGACTCCCGAGAGGGTCGGGAATGGCCGGAAAGGCCAGAATGTGAAAAGGCACGAAAATGAAGAGGAAAACAAGGGGAACAAACCCCGAAAAGGTGAGAACGCCAAACGAGGCATCGAAACAAAAATGTGATCGGTTGAAAATGTCCGAAACGCGAAGGAAATCGCGAATCCGACGACGAAACGGGTGTAGAACGCGAAGAAATGGGCGAAAAGTGAAAGAAAAACACTCTAGAGAGAGAGGGCAAGAGTTTTCGGCGATGGAAAAGTGAGGAATAGGGTTTTGAAACCCTATTTTATAATGCCCAGAGTGAAAAGTCGAAACTGCCCCGATTCAGCAACTGTTTGCTGGTCGGCAATGTTTTGTGCCGGCCGGCACTTTTTTGTGTCGATGGAATTGTTTTTCAGCTGGTGGATAGCCGGTGGCCTCCCCTTCCGGCCGGTGGTGTTCCCACAACCTTGTTTAGGCCATGTGAGAAGTTTTTGGTCTTCATAGCTAAAGAAAGTGCAAGAAAGAGCATCTCCGTTGGTCAACCGGCCTCCGTTTTGACTTCGGACTGCATCTGCCGTGCGTAGCACTTCAACCCATGCAAGGTGTATCCTTTTCGTATCCTTTTGGCTTTTGCAAGATCCAAAAGTTGCCCCATGTATATCGCATATCAATCGCACTGTTTTGTGCAGTTTATTGCTCGCGTTGTTTTGCGCATCGCACTGTTTTGTGCATTTCAAATCATCGCACTGTTTTGTGCAGTTTATTGCTCGCGCTGTTTTGCGCATCGCACTGTTCTGTGCATTTCAAATCATCGCACTGTTCTGTGCATTTCAAATCATCGCACTGTTTTGTGCATTTCAAACCGTCGCACTGTTTTGTGCATTTCAAACCGTCGCACTGTTTTGTGCATTTCAAACCGTCACGCTGTTTTGCGCATTGCATTCTGTTGCGCGGTTTTGCGCATCTCATTACATTACCTGTGTAGACCGCATGTTTGTAATCATTTCTTTACTTGCGCAGACCGCAGCCAAGCTTTATATCTCAATTCATTTTAACTCAATTCACAAGTCATTCATTATTTTATTCAAACAACCAAACTGAGGGTACAACTCAATGGGTCTCTAACCAGCACAACCATTATACAGACACTTCCACTTTTCATTTTATGGATATTTCGTTCGCGGGAATTGACACCTATGTATACGCGCGGTTTTCGGGACTTTCACCCTGGACACACAAGCCAACTTAATTCAATGGAGTCCATCCGTTTTCGTCTCCCAAATATGGAGAACATCTTCTTTCTTCTTCCAAACATCATACATTTACAATGTATCAAAGACATAGTCATATTCAATGACAACGGATAAGAAATTAGTTTCAATTCACTTAATCCTTATGCAATTTCTACAGCAATCATAGCTATCCTCCACCGATAGCCCAAAATAGATATGTCTAAATAGATATGCAATCTCCAAGACAGATAAATTATTCAAATTTCCATACGTGAGTGGTAATACATATCCAACTCCACCATTTATGTAAACATCCATCTAATTTCATATTCCCAATACCAATTTTATACAAATAACTATTTGAGACATTTTAGGGTAAAATTCCATTTTCTTCCAAAATCCATCCCGAGTATCAAAATTAACAAATTTATCACAATATAACCTCACATCTACTTTCATAACCATCTTTAATACATACATTTGAAAATCCCTCTTTTGATTTTAAACCAAAACCTTAGGTTTGTTCAAAATCATTCCAAATTCCGATATTCTTTACACATCAATAAATAACTAAGTTAAAACTCATAGAAGAGTATAGAAAATCCCTGCCTCAAAGCTAGAAGACGAGCAAGCAAGGAAGAAACTCGGATGGAGCCGAAACTCAACTCTATTCGGATGAAAACGTAGCCCTCGAGGCGTTCTACATTTTTAACAAAGGCACACGGGTAGACAAACCATCAAATCTAGGTGAAAATGTAGAGAAAGAGTGAGTTTAGAGAGAGAGGCTCTAGATCTAGGGTTTTGAGAGAAAAAGATGTGAAAAAGTGATGTAGAAAGGTATTGCTGTGAACTGATATATGCACAGTTTGCTCGAGCGCAAGAAATGACGCTCGAGTGTTAGACACAATAAGTTGTTCTGCTCGAGTACAAGAAGTCTCGCTCGAGTGCAGAATACACACTCCCAGTAGTTTTGCAGACAGCAGGCCAATGCTCAAGCGCAAGAAAAGCTGCTCGAGCCAAGACCGATTGAGCATAAGAAACACTGCTCGAGTGTAGAGTACACTCTCTCAGTAGTTTTGCAGGCCTAAAAAAGTACTAAAAGTTCATAAATCTTGCTCGAGCGCAGGAAGTGACGCTCGAGCGGAGGAGCAAAATTCTGGACGACAAAAGTTTGAAAACCAAACTACCAACCTGTTTCAAACGCAACCAATACAACCCAATAGCCAAAATCAAGAGCGTATGAGGAAAAAAAGACATGAACAAACACTACAAAATCATGAAACCCGAGTCCAAGATATAAAAGGGTCGCGTTACTACCGGAATTGCTATAAATGAACAACTTCATATACATGTAGCGAATAATTAGCACGAAAATTGATGAAACTATCAAATCCCATTTCAAAAATTGAACTTTTTATAATATATCTTCTATTTTTTTCCCAATAGCATTTACTAAAGGTGTGAGCTTTAACAAGATACCAGATGATGACAACTAATACATTCTTACTATCTTATATCAATTTGGAGCAAATGCTAGCACAAGATGATCACCTAAAGTTTGCTTCTTAACTTTTTACAATCAACAAAAGTAATCAAAAACAGACTTTCGAAATAAGACAATGTAAATATCAATGAATTGAGTAAGAGATTAAAAACAGAAATAAAAATAAAATTATTTGAGTATCGATTGAGGAGCACTTGTTCAACCTTCAAAGGTAACAACAGTTGAGTTGTGAGAAAGCAGACAAACGACAATAAAAAAAAATTCTGTAAACCAAACTAAATCAAATCCATTTATAGTAAATTTCTCATCAAAGAAGATGCAAATCATACCTGCAAGACCACAATACAAGAACGATTATATCCAAATAATTGAAGAATCGATAGAGAAGCAGGGATTTTGCCTTCAAAAATCGCACTGAAGTCAAAGAATGCAAGGCTGAATCATAGTGTTAGAACAGAAATTCCACAAAACTAAAATTAAAAGAGGAAAACAAACACAACAACTGTACAAGAGAGGATTTATAGATAGAAATCACAAAGCATTAGTAGATCAACTCTAAGAAATTGAATCATGACAAATAGAACGAAACCATGGTGCATATTTTGCAAAACTTAAAGGAGGTTATGAAATTTGATTTTTTCTAGTTGTAATCTATCAAGTCATATTTTCAACAAATGAATTGATTTTTTCAATAAAAAATAGAACCACCAACCATAATAATGGAAAAACAAACTCATGAAGCCTAGGTAGAAAAAGAGAAGAAATTGAGTTCTAAATTTTATCTTATTAAAAATGAGCAAAATCCAGAAAGAGCATATAATAAGACTAATTGATTAACAGATGAAAAAATTGTGGCACAGAAAATGAATTTAATTTATTAAGAAAAAAATGCAACGTCAAAACTGTATAGGTATAAAAAAATCGGTGCATATAATAATAAATATTAGCATTCTTCCCTACCACATATCTAAATGCATCAATGCTTGCAAAAAATATGTACTTTCCGAATCTCTCTCGATGCATGTCATCTTCCTGTACCTTTACTTTCATATTATTAATGAAATTTTTCTTTGCCGAAAAAAAAAAAAAAAAAAGCCTCATCTTGAAAAGAACTCTATCAAGAAATCATTTTTTAATAAAAAATAAATTAAATTTGTAAGCATAATTTCCTAATTCCTCCATCTCATCAGGGATTGTTCCTCTTAATAATGCATTAGAATTCTCTTTAACCACATTGTGCACTATGAAAATCAATTATCAAAGCAGCTCCAAATATATTGAATTTAATGCTCTATTTGTTTCATTAAAATGAGATAGAATGGAATGATCATTCCTGAAACTCTACAATGGAATGTTCATTCCCTTATTGTGTGGGTAATTTTCCGACCACACTGCTCGCCTAGTAATCAGCTGGAGAACACCGGCAGAATAGATGGCTTCAGCAAACCTGTAACAGAAAGAAAAGGCTCCGGCGGTAGCTCTTCCACCCGGGGGCACTCCGACGATCAAGCCAGTATATCTCTCAAAGATAATCAAGTGCTAAACTCACAAGCTTAAGCATAAAACTGCGTACCTTAGACCCATGGGGTGCCTCTCTTTTATAGTTTACTTAATCCAAGTCCCACTAGAAACCTGACTTCTATGGACTCCAATTCAATACTGACTTTGGACTCTTCAAGAGATAAAGATAAACTCCCTAAGAGTTTTATCCTTATCTTGGCTAAGTCTTCTCTTTTCTCTAGGACTCTTGTCCCTTATCCGCTTATCTCGGATTCCGATATCTTCGGAGATCACCTCGGCCTCGCCAAAGATAACCTCGGCATAACTACCACGACACGTGGCACCTCGGCTGATACGTTGGCGTCACCATGCCACGTGTTGGTACTCAGAAAATATATCCCCACAACTGCCCCCTAGGTTCTATTACCACGGCATTCTGAGGTGATGGAACCTATATCGATATCTCTTTCTATACATTGGCCTACAAACTCTTCAGCCGAGATCATTTATTTCAAGCCGACACGTTCTCTTCGGAGAACAAGAATTCCAGTGAACTTTCCCACGCGTATGAGTTGTCATGCATCACTTCTCAACCGTTTCTCTTACGCGTCTTTACCTTATTGGTCCGTGTTTGTGACGCGCTTATAAACCACGTTTTTCCTGCATACACCGCCTGACGTATGCGCTGCTCCAAGCGCATTGATTATCTTTTGCCGCCGTTTTTGGTTTTTGACAAAAACTCTTCCTTCTTCTTTCATTTTTTCACTATTGCATTTGCTGTTTCTCTCTCTAAACTCGTTCTTTCGAATCCGCCATTGCTGAAGCTTCCAAGCTCTGTGTTTGTCTTCCTGGTGGAACTTTTGTCGTTCTGCCATATCTGTAACTACCGACTGATTTCAGCGCTCCTCACATCGGCGTCATTTTTTCTGGTAAGCAACTGTTCCTTCTGATTTCAATTCTTGACCATTTCTGGAATCTCCTGTTATTACTGCCTTGCTCAAATATCTATTTTGTGATTCATATATCTGAATGTGTTTACTCCTTGGTTTGGCCCTTGCCTATATCTTGAACACACGCACCGTTGCACTACTCCACTGTATCTTTGCCACTGATCTTGGTCCTTTATTTCTCGTATTCTTCATGTTCTTGATAGCCCATCACTGTTCCTGTTTCTGAAATTTCGCCTTTGTTTTCTGTTTTTTGTGTCTTTGCCAGATCTCTGCCTTCGATTTTTACTTTCAATTTTTACCTTCATAGATTTAGGCTTGGGATTTGTCTATAGAATCTATCAATTCTTAGGAAAAAACTGAAATAATCCTTACCAGCATATACCTAGGGTTTCATCGAGGTCCTGATATCCCCTTAAGAGCATCTTTTTTCTAAAACCTAGCCCTCTGATTTTAGGCCGACGTTATGGGTATGTGGAGATATAGGGTAGACACCCTGACCAAACTTGAGTACTTTAGGCAAGAATTCTCTATTCCTACGGATGTCCATCTGAGGCTGGCTGAAGATAATGACTCCATCATGCCCATAGATGATTCAATGCCCTTTCCCATAGTAGCTTTTACTGAGTGCGGACTCCGGCTCCCACTTAACATTCTCTTTCGCGAAATTCTTCACTTTTACAAGTTGAACCCTATGCAACTTGCCATAAACTCTTATCGAGTGATCAATGGCATCATAGTTTTAGCTAGGCAGGAGAACGCTAGGATCACCCTTGCCGACATTCAGTACTGTTATACCATGTACCCCCTTAACCTGAAGGAAAAAGGCTTCGTTTATTACCTTAAGCCGAGGTCGACAGAATACAAAATCGTAGCCGACATCCCAGACTCCAACAAGGGGGCTGGAGGTGACTACGTTATTGCTTCGGGAAATTGGGAGTTTGGCGCGGACGAGGACGCCTATCTCTACCCTCTTCCCCGATCAGTTAAAGAGGGCAAGGGTAAGAGCCCAGTGTCAATACTTAGTTGTTTCTGTTCAAGTCTTCAATATTTTATCTATTTCTAATGTCTGTTTTTTCTTGCAGACGTTAGCAAGCCAGCGAAAGACTTCCGCCAATCTTACGTTCCTAGTAAGGACCTGAGCGGAATGCCAAGATGAGTGAGTATGAGAACTACGCCTTTATGCTGCAACGCTCTGTCCAAGTAAGTGCCTTTGTGCTGAAATTTGTTTTCTTTCTTACTTCGTAAAATCTTGTAACAATTTGTGCCTTGTGTTCTTTCAGGCCATCCAACATGCCCACTCTCTCTCCATGCAAGCTTTTGAAAATCGGCAAAGATTGGCCGACATGAAGAGGGAGGTTTCTGCCCTGAAAAAGGAGAACAAAACTCTCGAATCAAAGATGAAAAAACTGGAGGACCAAGCTGAGGCCGCCACCAAAGCCCAAAGTCTAGCCGAGGAAAAAGCCGAATCTGCCGAGGCCATTAAGAAGGTTGCTGAGGCCGAGAAGAGAGAGGCCGAGGTAAAAAAGGCCCAAGCCGAAAAAGAGCTTCAAGAGGCCTTAGTTACCAAAGATGTTGAGATTAAGGAGGCTGACGAGAAGGCTTATGCTCAAGGAATGGCCGACGTCACTGAGGAGTACAAACTGCAAGTTAGGCAGGCATGCAACAGGGGCTTCTCCCTTGGTTGGATGGCCCTTGCCAAAAAGCTCAACATCCCAGATGACTCGCCATTGCGCAAGGTTGATGATATCCCTCTGCCATTCCCTCCCCCTCCTCCTCCAAGTCATTTTGAAGAAGAATCCGAATCTGAGTCTGAAGATGTAGAGGGGGGTGAGGAGGAGGGTTTAATAAGAAAATCCAAGGAGGCTGTTGGGGCTAAGTCTCATTCTCTGAATGAGCAGGTTCTGGACCTGACTCAAGATAATGACGATGAAGTTATCAAGGAGGCTACCCCGGAGCAGGGTTCATCCGACATTCCTCAAATCGGCAAGAGTGTTGATGAAACCCTTGCCGAGATCGACGCCGAGATTGCTGCAGATGAGGAAGCCGAGGTATCTCTTCAGGAGCCTTCTGAGGTTCAGATCCAGCCAGTTGCTGATGTTGAAAAGTCTTAACTTTCATGTCTTTTCTTCGACACCCTTGTATTTTGTTTTGTTTTCTGGACAATGTAAGCTTCCTTTTATGGCCGATGTGCCTCTCTTTGTTATTTCGAAACAATTTACTTCTGTAGTGCCTTCTTTTGTACACAACTGCAACTGTTTTTCTATGGATGCTTTAATCTTTTAATTTATCTTGATTTGCTTCTGCATGGTTCTATACTTAGAATATTTTGTATGCCTTTCATATTTTGCCACCTTTGTGCAATCTTCTCGGGGTTACATATCTCGGGTATAATAACTACAAGCTTTACTTCGGCAAGATACTGACCTGCAAACTTTTCATAAATTTCAACAAGTGTAAGACATATACTATTCAATGTCAACTTTGCGAACGTTTCTCAATGTTTTAATCAAGTGTTTAGACAGTGATCTTAGTCTAACCTACTTGTAAATTGCTACCAATTTCAACAAGTGTTATCATATACTGTAAACTTTTCTCAAGTTATAACAAGTGTTTAAGCAATGATCTACTTGTAAATTGCTACAAATTTCAGCAAGTGTTTAAACAATATACTTAGCTTTTACCTCAACCTGCAAATTGCTGCAAATTTCAACACATGGACAGGGTGCGGCTAACATTATCTTGTAAATCTGCTACATAATTGTTCAACAAGTGTTAAGCATTCTTCTTGGTTGGACCAAACCGTGGTAGATTGCGGTGATAAGTGTGCAAACGTATGAACCTCGGCTTCACTTTCGATTGGTAAAATTGCTACAAATTGTTCAAGCAGGATTGAAGCAGAAACAGTAATCTCGGGCTTTACTTTCAATTGTGTAAATTGCCTACAATATTCCAACACTGAAGATAAGGAACGGTCATCTCAGCTTAACTTCAACTTTGTAAATTGCTACAAATTTTAACAAGTGAAGATAATGAATCAGTTTAATTCCAACTTGTAAATTGCTACAAATTTCAAAAAGTGAAGATAAGGAATCAACTTAACTCCAACTTGTAAATTGCTACATAATCTCGGCTTAACTTCAACTTGTAAATTGCTACAAATTTCAACAAGTGAAGATAAGGAATCAGCTTAATTTCAACTTGTAAATTGTTACAAATTTCAACCAGTGAATTAAGGAATAATCTCGGCTTAAAACAGTAATCTCGGCTTAACTTCAATTTGTAAATTGCTACAAATTTCAACAACTGAAGAAAAGGTACCATCTCAGCTTAACTTCAACTTGTAAATTGCTATAAATTTCAACAAGTGAAGATAAGGAATAATCTCGACTTAACTTCGACTTATAAATTGCTACAAATTTCAACAAGTGAAGAGAAACAGTAATCTCGGCTTAACTTCAACTTGTAAATTGCTACAAATTTCAACAAGTGAAGAGAAACAGTAATCTCGGCTTAACTTCAACTCGTAAATTGCTACAAATTTCAACAACTGAAGATAAGGAACCATCT
>NW_021024878.1:0-21525 GCF_004153795.1 Camellia sinensis | reverse complement strand
CTTTACTTACACCAACATGAGTGGACCTCAGCCACACTCACATAAGAGGGTAGACGATAAAAAATGAGACGCTCGAAGTACGTGCACGCATGCACGCAAACCGAGGATCGACCCTAAGGCACCAGATGCCACTCTAACAAGACATGGCAAGGCATGGAATATGATATGCAAACATGCAAATTCAGTAGCAAAAATATGACCCGAAACAGCCCCGAATCATGACAATATAGCTCCCGATGCATGAGACGAACCCCGAAACTCAAAACTAGGCATGCGCAATGACCTATAGCTATACAAAACATGCACTATTTGATTATGAAGCATGGAGACAGATTCAAGGCAGTCCCAAAACATGTATGTTTACAGTTTTAAGCAAGGCCAAAAAGTGAACACAAATAGGGCTAAGTTAACATGCAAAAATGGTCCCAAAAGAGAGATAATGAAGCAAGTAGCAGCTGATGGCCCTAAATGGCCACGAGCCCTTCAAAAAAGTTGAAGAGGGGCTCAAAATGAAGCACTTCACAGTTTACAACCGAGCCCAAAATAGTGCACAAGCATGCTCAAAATACTATGTAAAACAAGGCCAAAAAGAGAGCTATAACACAAAGTACAAAAAGGATGCCTCAACCAGTAAAAGACCCTTAATGAAACATGAAGAGGGGGTCAAAATAAGTCCATTTATAGTTCGGACCAAAATCCAGAAACACAAACACAAGGGGCTAACAAATCATGCAAAAATGAGGCCAAAAGAGGGATATAAAGGCAAGTGGAAAATGGAAACCACAAACAGTGATGAGCCCTTCAACAATGTTGAAGAAGGGCTCAAAATAATCTTCTTTACAGTTCGGACTAGAGCTCAAAACAGTTTACATATAGGCCTAAAATAATATGCAAGAAAATGGCATACAAAGGAGGTAATGAAGCAAGTGCAAAAAGGGAGTCTCAAACAGTGAGAGGCCCTTAAACAAATATGAAATAGAGCTCAAAAAAATGATATTTTCAGTTAGGGTCGGAGCCCCAACATGCAAGCACAAAGAGCTATGATGTGAACCAAGAAAAGGGTCAAAAAGGAGAGAAGATGACTTACCCTTGAAGACTAATCTTTGACAGCGTTTTGGACCAAGAAATGCTGCCTCCTAAGCTCTGAGAAGACCCTCCAGGCTGCTGGAATGGAGCGGTGGTGTGGTGCTAGGTGATGGTGAGGAAATGGTGTAAGAATCAAAGGGTTTTTTAAGGCTTAGAGTAGAGAGAGAGAGAGATTTAATGTGAGAGCTCCAAACCAAAATTTTCTAACCCCTAAAACACAGCTGGGGGGTCTGTTATATAGACACAAGAGGGTGGAAAAGAGGGGGAAAAATGAGGGGGAAATGAAATTCAAATTTCCCCCCAAAATTGGCCTAAAAGGGAGATAAAGGAGCAAGTGATAGTAGGAGATCTCAAACCGAAGAGAGCTCTTCAACAAAGCTGAAGAGGGGCTCAAAATAAGACACTTTTTAGTTTATGACAAGCCACGAAAATAAATACAAGTAGGCCTAAACTATCATGCAAGAAAAGGCCTAAAAGAGAGTTAAAGAAGCAAGTGGAAGTAGGAGATCTCAAACAGCAAAAGGTCCTTAATCAAACATGAAAAGGACCTCAAAATATGACTAACTCAAGTTCGGATCGGAGCCCAAAAATGTAGAATGAAGGTTCGCGAGTCAAAACACGCAGTTCGGGGCCCCAAAAGTGGGCTGTTAGGCACCGGAAGTGGTGTCCTACCACGAAGTTGGTCTCTCGGACTGCAGTGTCCCTCAAAAGGGAGTAAATAAGATGCATGCCAAAAATTGGAGCAAACGGAGGTGGTTAAGTGGTCCCGAACCGAGGCGCATGGCCAACGGCTCCGAAAAACCGAAAACCGGACTCCAAACGGGCAAAACGGCCTACGACCATGAAACGTAGCCTACGGCCACTGAGAGATGATCTACGAGACCTCTCCCTCCCTTCAAGAAGAGAAAACAGAGAAAACGGAGCCTGGTTCGCAAACCGAGGCAAAGCACAAAAGAGTCCGGAAGTCCGGACGCAAGGCTCGCAGCTGAGACTCTGAAACTTCTGAACGAGCACAATATGCAATATCACCGAGCGCTCAACTGGTGACGTCTGAGTCTCAAGGTCGGTCAAAATTGGGGTGTCTACATGTTTAATATAATGTCCGATTGAACACAATGCAATGCAAACAAAACATGTTTATCTTTGTCATGTTTTACTTGTCCAATTTTGTTTACACATTTTAGTATTTACCAAGCCATTCATTAATCGGTTTAGTTCAATGTGAAAGTCCTCTAATGGGAAAGATGGCCTTAGCCACAAGCACCTTGAGCATGAAAGAAGCCTCATGCTTTTGTTTAGTAAAAACCCTCAAGAGAAGGCTAAAACCATTAGGCATGAGAGCCTCAATTCCATGCTCAAGCTAACAAGGGGCTTAAGACTACTTTCAAAGAAAATGAAAGAGTGAAGCATGGAGGAAGATTGCAGAAATTCAATGCTGATATGGCATGAGAAATAACACTATAACATGCAAATAACTCATGTACAACATGTTAAGAGCCAAAAACATTAAGGCTAGTGAAGGACACAACACTAGAGACATGCAACACAATGCTCAAAAGGGACAAACAGTCCAAAACAGTCCAAAACAGTCCTAAAACACCCTAAATGGAGTTCTAAAACATGCTTGAAATAAGATAAGAATAGCTATATTAAGAGGCCAAAACAATAACACATGCTAGGCAATTTAGCACAATTGCACTACAAGCATATAAAGCAAATATCATGTGATCAAACCAGCTCAAAACAGAGCTTAATCATGCCAAATTAGTGGCTCAAACATGCTGAAATGGAAGCATAGATGACAAGAAAAACATGCACACATGTTGGCTCACAAACAAGGCACAAAGCACACCTCTCAAAAGCAATGAAATAGTGGAATGTGTGTGAGTGTGACAATGATATATGCTCTGAAATCATGTGTGAAATGATGCTATGACATGCAAACAACTCAAGCATAGCATGTTAAAGACCTTGAAACTCAAAGCTAGTCAAGGCCATTTACACTATAGCTATACAAATCAAGCCTTATATGACCAAGACCACTCAAAACAGAGCTTAATCATGCTAAATCAGTAGCAAAAATGTGCTGGAGTTAAGCTAACACATGCTAAAATGATAGGCTAAATCATCAAACATGCTAGGCTAGTAAGCAAAATTACACTACAAGTGCAAGATGCAAGCAACCAGTGACTAAACCAGCTAAAAATAGAGTTTAAACATGTTAAAATATATCCAAAAACATGCTTGAACTAAGCTAACATAAGCCATAAAAATATGCTACTTTGTAATGCTAACAAGGCATGGCATAGAGAGACAAGGAGGGGAGGCCATCCCCTTCCATTTTGGACCTCAAAACAAAATTTTTACCACTGAAATTCCTCTGAATTTTAGTGGTTTTACGGCCAAAAAAGATGGACTCAAAAGCTTTAAAAAGAAGGCTCAAAAGGTTTTGCAAACCAAAGAGCAAAGGGAGGAAACCACTCCTTAAGCAAACAAGGCTCAAACCACCATTTTAGAACCTTGAAAACAGAGGTTTTTGCAGTTGGAAACTAGGCCAAAAATAGTATGCAAAGGTGGCCAAGTAATGGATTAAAACAAAGCTTAAAAGAGGGTAAGGCTTTACCCTTGAAACACAGCAGCAAATCAATCCAAATTCTGAGCTAAAACCAAGCTTTAGACCTCAAAATAGGTTCCAAGGGACCTCAGCCCAAAGATATGCAACTTTGATGAAGGATGTCTAGGCAAACTAAAAGTGTTTCTCTACTTCTATGCACAAAAGGGCAAGAGAGAGAGAGAGCTCTAGAGAGAGAGGCAGATATTTTGCTTACAAAAGTTTGTAGAGAGAGAGATTTTAGAGAGAGAGACTCCCAAACTTGCTAAATTGTTCTCACCCTTGCAAAATGATAGATATGGCCTTCATATATAGCAAAAACAAGAGCTTGGTCGAAAATATCCCAAAAAAGACAGCTGGAACAGTTGGACAACAAATATTTGTAAAAACTGCCTTTTTGCATCAATGGTTGGCACTGGATCACTTATGGACGACACTTGATCATTGTTGGCTAGCATGGGACACTCTTGGCCGGCAGGGGGCTGGCATAGGCCATTCATGGCCGGCACATGGCCAAAAAATCCCATTTATGGCCAGTATTCTCCACCTCTGGTTGGCTAGAAAATTCTACTTTTTGGGCCCAACTTTAAATAGGAATATCTCCTTCATCTAGACTCCTTTGCAGGTCATTCTTGAGCCTAAATTGAATCCCTGGAAGTAAGATTTCAAATGGTGGCAGCCTCACATAAAAATTCCAACTATGTAAAAAGTTATGCTCATTTGAGTGAAGACTGCTCAGTTTCGATCCTACCCGGATTCATGCCAAACTTCTCCCAAACTTGCTTTCTTCTCTCCTCTCCCATTTTCTTCAACTTAAAACCCCCAAACAAGATGTTTTGAAAGATTTTTTAGAGAGGTCACTTCTCTTTCATTCATTTCCACTTTGTCCTTGCTTGGTTTACCGAAAAGCGCAATATTTAACAAAATGCGAGCGTCGGAACATCGTTAGGAACTCTATTTCAAAAATGTTTTGAAAGAGAGGGTTTTAAGGTCTAAAATCTTTGGTCAAAATAGTTTTAGTCCAAAAAATGGGTGTGAAGTTGGGATTCGACGCTCCTCTTGCTAAAGAAATCGAATATTTGCACTGCACATCTTTCATCAAGTAAACAATCAGTGGCGCCCAAGTCTTAAGAGCGGTCAAAAATGGGGTGTCTACAGAGGTTAGAGGGGATCAGGTGCAGGCAAAAAATTGCTCTATGGCAGCAATGAAATCTACCTACAATGTGCGAGAGACAGAAACAGTAGAATTTGAAGACGAGGACATGGAGGTCCTGGATGATGTTGGCAAAGAGTCGGCCGACAAGAGTGAGGAAGTTTTGAAGAAGATTTTGGTAAAAGAAGATGAAGAAGAGCGCTTCTTTCTTCTTGACTTAAGATTAGTTGAGGAGGAGGAGAGGGAGTTGGAGACTTTCTTGCGAGCAAACATAGAAGTGTTTGCCTGGACACCATATGTGATGCCTGACATTGACCCCGAGGTTACTTGCCATAGACTCAAGTAGACAGGTCGGCTAAACCTGTCATTCAGCGGGCAAGGAGGCCGACATTGATTCATGTGGATGCAGTAGAGGAGGGAGTGGACAAACTGTTGGAAGCCAAGGCTATTCGGGAAGTGAACTACCCTACTTGGCTATCCAACACAATGGTTGCAAAAAAGAAGAACGGCAAGTAGAGGGCTTGTTTTGACTTTATTAGTCTGAATAAGGCTTACCCCAAAGACAGCTTCCCTTTGCCTAAAATCGATTAACTGGTGGATACTACTTCAGGGCATGGGAGGATAAGTTTCCTAGTTGCTTACAGGGGATACCACCAGATAGCAAAATATCCCCTTGATGAGGAGAAAACTGCATTTGTCACCCCAAAAGGGCTGTACTGCTACAAAGTGATGTCATTCGGGTTAAAAAATACAGGAGCAACCTAGCAGAGGTTGGTGACCAAGATGTTCAGACATTTGATTAGTAAAACAGTAGAAGTGTGCATTGATGACATGGTCTTGAAGACCAATGAACCTGAGAATCACCTGGTCGACTTGAAAGTAGTTTTTGATATCCTGAGAACATATCGTCTCCGTCGCAATGCTTCGAAATGCGCATTTGGAGTCGGGTCTGGTAAGTTCTTGGGATACTTGGTTACCAGAGGGGGCATTGAGGCAAACCCAGATAAAATCAAGGCTATTTTTGACTTAAAGAGCCCGATGTCAGCCAAGCAGGTTCAAATTTTGATTCGCAAGACGGTAGCCCTGAACAGGTTCATTAGTAGAAGTTCAGATAAGTGTAAACTATTTTTTAGTTTGTTAAAGAGGGCCACAGATTTTTTGTGGACAGAGGAGTGCGAAGTTACCTTGGCCGACTTGAAAAAATACCTGACAACTGCTCTAGTTCTATCAAACCTAATACCCGAAGAAGAATTGTTCTTATACTTGGCAGTTTCAGAGCACACAGTAAGTACAGCGGTAATCAAAGAAGAAAATGGAGAACAAAGGGCAGTATACTATGTGAGTAAAACCCTAGCAAGTACAGAGACCAGGTACTTACTCTTGAAAAAATTGACACTAGCCCTGGTGATAGCTTAGAAAAAACTAAGTCACTACTTCCAAGCCCATAAGATTGTGGTACTAACTAAGCATCCATTAAAGTCCCTGTTGCAGCAACGAGATCTAACAGACAGAGTAGCCAGATAAACAGTAGTGTTGGGCCAATATGACTTGGAGTTTAGGCCCCGGACAGCAATTAAGGGCCAGGTTCTGGCCGACTTTGTGGCCAAGTTCACCCTTGGAGCCATCCCGCGTCGGACTCCGGTGAGCCGCGGCCTGGGATGTCTAGGGGAGTAGGAAGAAACCCAACTGGGGCCCAAGAACCCCACTCAGGCGAAACAGATTAAAGAAGAGAAACCAAAGCCTTGCGACATCTACATCGGCGACTCCTTCCGCCTATTTGTTGATGGAAGTTCAAACCGTCAAGGAGCTAGGGCAGGAGTAGTGTTAGTATCGCCAGATAGGCGAATGTTAGAGCAGTCTATTCGTTTGGGGTTCAAGGCCTCAAACAATGAAGCATAGTATGAGGCACTGATCGCAGGGTTAAAGTTAACAGCAACAATAGAAGTCGATGAGGTGGTAGTCTTCTATGATGAATTAGGCAACAGACGAGTATGCAGCCCGAGATGAAGGACTGATAGCCTATGTCAAAGAAATTATTAGTCTGCTAGCATTGTTCCAGGATTGCCGGCTACAACAGGTTAGCTGAGATGATAACAATCATGCCGATGCCTTGGCTAACATGGCTAGTGCAATGAAATCAGGGGAGGCAAGGACAATAATGGTTGATTATTTGTCAGGCCTAAGTGTGGAACCACTAATCACAGAGTACGAAGCAATGTGTGTAGAGATGGGTCCAAGTTGGATGGATGCTATAGTGATGTTTTTTAGGAATGGCAAGCTGCCAGACGATCGAAAAGAGACACACAAGACCAGATTAAAGTCGGCTAGGTTCAGTCTAATGGCAAATGGCCATCTCTACAAGAGATCCTTCACTGGACCCCTTTTGAGATGTGCATATCTCTTCCAGGTTGAGGACTTTCTATATGAGATTCATGAAAGAGTTTGTGAAAGCCATGTTGGGGGCAGATCACTTGCTCATAGGGCCATCACTCAGGGATAATGGTGGCCCTGCATGTAGAAGGATGCTGAAGCTTACATCATAAAGTGCGAGAAGTGTCAAAGGTTTTGCACCTTTGATACATCAACCAGCAGCAGATTTGAGCCCAGTATCCAGCCCTTGGCCATTTGCTTAGTGGGATATGGATCTTGTTGGACAATTGCCCCAAGCAACTGGGTAAAAGAAGTTTTTGCTGGTAGTAACTGACTACTTCACAAATTGAGTGGAAGATGAACCCCTTGCGAAGATTCGAGATATTGATGTGAAGAACTTCATATGGAAGAACATCATCACCAGGTTTGGAATCCCTAGGGAAATAATAGCAGATAATGGTACACAGTTTGACAGTAAGCTAATCAAAACCTTCTGTGCAAAGTACAAAATCAATAACTACTACTCCACTCCAAGTTTCCCTCAGAGCAATTGTCAAGCAAAAACATCCAATAAGACTATCTTGGATGTGATCAAAAAGAGGCTGGAAGCAGCAAAAGGGAAGTGGGTAGAAGAGTGGCCTAATATGCTCTGGGCATATCGGACTACGCCGAGAAGATCTATTAGAGAGTCTCATTTTGCCATGGCTTATGGCACTGAAGCAGTTATCCCACTGGAAGTCGGCATCCCTGGAATCAGAGCCTAGGGAGTGGAAGATAGGACCAACGAGGCATTCTTAGCCTGAGATCTAGATCTATTGGAAGAAAGAAGGGAGAGAGAAGCAATTTGGCTGAGGGCATACCAGCAGTAGCTTGCTAGGGATTACAACAAGAAGCTTAACCCAAGAGAGTTCAAAGTTAAAGACCTTGTCCTGAGGAAAGTTGTCGGCAACAAGAAGGAGGATCCTAGGGAGGGCAAGCTTGGCCCAAACTGGGAGGGGCCTTATAGAATCATCTTGGTTGCCGACAATGGGGCATACCGGCTTGAAGACAGTAATGGCAAAGAGTTGCCAAGATCCTGGAACACTTGCAATTTGAAGTTTTTTTATCATTAGTTTTTTGTTTTTCGAAGTTTATGTCAAACTTTTATTAGCCGAAGTAATAATAAAGAGCTAGTTTTATTTTTATGAATTTGAAATTTGTGCGATAGGATTGACCAGTCCTATAACGATATTTCTGAATGAAACATGACAAATAACTTAGACTTATTATATGGCAGAGTTGAATTATACTTGTATATAGTAGAGTTGAACTAAGTTGGCGATATTTCTGAATGAAACATGATGAATAACTCTGACTTATTATATGACAGAGTTAAATTATACTTATATATAATAGAGTTGAACTAAGTTGGCAATGTTTCTGAATGAAACATGATGAGTAACTTAGACTTATTATATGGCATTGAACTAAGTTGGCGATGTTTCTGAATGAAACATGACGAGTAACTTAGACTTATTATATAGCAGAGTTGAATTATACTTCCATATAATAGAGTTGAACTAAGTTGAGTTAACCTAGACTTGCCATGTCGGTAGAGTTAAACCCTGAATGGAACTAAGTCCGCTTTAGTTAGATTAATAAAGAAACCAAGGTTGAACACCTCGACTAGTCTTTGTTTGAGTCTGTCTTCGGCTACAGACCATAAACGCATGCTTAATGTGAACTTAAGTGGAACTTAGGTTCACATTAGCAGGTAGGGAGCAAGAATGATAAATAAGCTTGAGAGCTTGACACTTAAAATTTTTAGACGAAATTTACAAGTTGGACTGGGCTAGACACTTGTTGAAGATTCAGAACAATTTTCAAGTTGAAGTTAGCCGAGGTAATGATGAAATAAGTATCCAAGGTACATAGTACCCGAGATGACCAACCCGGTTGTCAATCTTGGTAAGGTTGGAAGGGTGAAGTCTTAATGGAAGATAGCAAGTGGAAGTAAAGAAGCAATATTTGACTGAATAAGTTTTAAGAAACAACATTTGTAAGAATATTTCAAAATATTTTTAAGTGTTAGTCGAGGTATTCTAATTGATGGCCGAGAAAATCAGTCAAGGTTTAAATCCGAAGTGGCTAACGAAGGATAACTTTGAGGTAATACTTATTTGATATATTCTAAACCGAAGTGATTTCATAGAATAAACTTGGAAGAAGTAGAAAAATATTCTAAGTATGGGAAGCACGCAAGGCGTAAAGAGAAAAGCAGTAAACATGTATGAAAAGAGCATTCAGCACTTAGCCAAAGGAAACCATGCATTCATAGAATAAACTGTTTTAAAGACAAGAAAGCACTTCGGCCTGGCCTAGAAGATTACTTGTTCAGAAACAATGTTACAACTGCTTAAAAGTAAAAAGAAAAAGTACAAAGAGGAGAAAATCCTAAGTACTTGCATCCCCAACATTTTCCTCTGCCTGTTCTACCTCGGCAATAGGCGTTGCTTCAACCTCGGCAGACAGCTGAGTAGTCTTCTCGGCTGCCTTCTTAGCCCAGATCTCAGCATCGATCTCAAGAAGAGTCTTATCAAGGCTCTTCTCAGCACTCTCAACCTCGGCTTTGTAAGTGATTTTGGGAACTTCATCCTCGTCGTCTTGAATCAAGTCCAGGACTTGCTCATTTAGAGTTGGGGACTTGGCTCCAGCAGCTTCAATCTTCTGTGCAACATCGGCAACTCTATCCTTATCGGCCTCAACTTCTTTTTTCCTCCTCAACCTCGTCCTCAGATTGGCTTGGAGTGAATGGGAAGGTAAGAGCAAGTCGGCTGGCATCATAGAGAGGTGAGTCGTCAGGGACGCCCAATTCCTTCAACGCCGACATCCATCCAAGGGAATAACCATTGTTGCATGCCTCATTGACTTCCTTTTTATATGCGTTGCGGACGTCGGCCGTCCCTTTAGCGTACGCTTTCTTATTGGCTGCCTTTATTTTGGCTGCTTTGGTGGCAAGTGTCGTTTGGAGCTCAGTCTGGGCTTCAGACTCCTCATCTTTGGCTTCTTTTGCCTCGCCTTTGGAGACCTTAGCAACATTTTCAGCAACTTCAGCACGATCCTCGACTTTACTTTGGGCCAGTTGGCCAGCTTTCGCCTGGTCTTACAAGCTTTGAATGCACGCCTCGACCTTGTTTAGTGAAGACAGGAGCTTGGCTGCCTCCTTTGTCTCCTCGGTTTTAACTGCGAGGGAGTGACCCTGCTGGATAGCCTACAAGAATGGAAAGAAAATTCGTTAAGTATGGAAACCATAGTTGAAATTAGACCAAAGGTTACAAGTACTACAAACTTATCAAAACGCAATGCTGCATCATTATTGCATAGTTTTCGTACTCAGAGAGCTCGACCATCCGATTGATGTCGGTCAGAAGGAGAACGGCGGTGGAAAGGGCGGCACCAACTTCCAGACTATCGAGTGCACTGTCCCTAGCTAGAAGAGGTCGGTCTCCAACCTTGACAGACAAGGTCCAGGGCTCATCGGCACGAAAAACAGAGGGCTCAGAAGCCCCCCCGGACCTCGGCTTCTTGGGGCGTGGCTAATCAGACGTCTCGGCCTTGGCAGGCCTCTTCTCAACGACAACAGAGCTCTTCTCTATTTCAACCAATTTAGAAATTGGCACTGTATCTTCTAATTCAACTTCTATGGCTGCGGCTTTGGCCTTAGCCCTTTTACCCTTTTTCCTTGGGTTTTTGTTGGGATTGGGATGGAGAAGAAGAGTGAACCGACACCACGCCAGGAATATCGGCTAGCAGGTCGTCGGGAACAATTTTTGCCCGACCCATGTTGTCGGCAGTAGCGCCAATAGTAACTCTGGGACTGAAATGAATGATTGGCAAGGCGATAGGAGGGTTTGAAGGGTTGGTCTCCAAGAAGTCAAGACCTCGGTGTCTTTTACTTCTAGTTCTGCCGATAGGTACGTTTGGTAGAGCTCGGCGTCGGCACTGACGCTGAGCTGGAGGAATCAACTGGGGGCCCTGATCTGGCCTTGAAGATAAGGCTGTTAGAGGAGTTGCGATAGAAGGTGGAGTTTGGCTTCTTTTGGGGACGTCGGGCAAGGGACTTGGTAGGTATGGATGTAGTTGAGAAGAAGCGGAGCTTTGCGTGCCTCGATCGGTAAGCCGAGAAGGCGAACCAAGTCTTTGCTTGGCACGCAGTACTGGCGAAAGTTCTTTTCGAGCTGAGGAAGGGTTGCAAAAATAAAGAGAGAACATTATAATAGAATAACAGGAAGAATGCTCAAATAATTTAAAGAAGGGGCTTTGGGGGGACTGAGCCCTTACCCTCGTCATCCCTAAATACTTCTCGGCGTAAAGGGAAAAGGTAGAGCTCGTCGTCTAGTGGAAACTCCCAATTGCCCAAGACAATCAGGTAGTCGTCCCCTGCACCCTTATTTGAGTCTGGGATATTGGCTATCAACTTGTATTGTGCAAATCTCAGCTTGAGGTAGTATGTGTAGCCATTGTTTGTTTTGAGGCTACACATGGTGTAGCAATACTGGATATCAAAAAGGGTAATTCTGGCATTTTGTCGGCATGCCAGCGCGACCATGCCATTGATAATCCTAAAGAATTGATGGTTAGTTGCATAGGGTTAAGTTTGTAGAAGTGAAGAACTTCTCTAAATAGGATGTCTAGAGGAAGTTGAAGCCCACATTCTATAAATGCAACTATAGGAAGGGCATGGAGTTTTCCATCTGGCATGATAGAATCCTCCTTCCTGGCCAACCTGATTTGAATGTCGGCTGGGATGGAGAACTCTTATCGGAAGTACTCAAGTTTGGCTGGGGTATCTACTCTCTACCTAAACATACACAAGATCTCGGCTAAAGATGCTTTGCAAAGGACATTGGGGAAAGAACACTAGCAGGGGTCTTAAAACCTCGGCTATATCCTAAAAAAGGCACTGGGGTAAGGATTTTGAAGATTTGAAGGGAAATTTGTTTAAGTTTTTCTTATGTATACGGGTTCTATAGCAAATCTCAAACCTAGAATTACAGAAATAAGAAACAGAAGCAAGAATCTAAAAAACAGACAAAGCAAACAGAAACAGAATGAAGTTCAAGGCCAAGAAGGATTCAAAGGAAAAATTCAAGAATCAAAGGAAGAAGAAAGAAACACAGATATAAAATCCCAAATCCACAAAACACTGAGTGAGTGTGTGAGGGCAATGCACACAGATCACAAACAAGCGTGATTGACAATCAAGAGACACAGTGACAAACTTCAAAATATAGAGCATATTCAAGAAATCAATTCATGATACAACTATGAGTACAAGATTCAACAAATAACGAATGCAGTAAAAAGAGCACATGGCGAGTTCAAGAAAGAAACATATTCAAAGCAGTAAAAGACTGAACTTAAAGAGGAAAGAAATTGTGAACTTATCGAGTAGAATGAATGCCGATATGAAGATCGCCAAAGTTAGATGACAAGAATAATCGAAAGCTGACGATGAAAAGTGCACCGGAGGTGGTGAAATACGACAGTTGCAGAGCTCGAAGGAACGTCAATAGAGGTTTGGGAAGAAAAATGTTAGAGAGAGAAAATTTAAACACGAAGAGGGAAATTGAGTTTTTCAAGAGTGAGAAGTGAAGAGGCAAAGAAAGAGAGAGAAAAAGGAGTTTTGTCAAGAACACGAAAAGACGACAAAATGTAATGAATTTGCCTTGGACGATGTGCTTGTCAGGCAACGTGTGCAGAAACGACGTAACCTTATAGCGCGTGTCAGGTACAAACCAATGAGAAAGGGACGTGTGCAGGAAACGATTGAGAAAACCGTGCATGACAGCTCATACGCAGTCAAAACTCTTGGAGTTCTTGACTAATGAAGCAAAAAACCTCAGCTATAGGAGCGATCTCGATTAAGATATTAAAAGAACTTGACTCTTGGTTTTTGATCATTGATAAAGATAGACAGTTGAGTCTTGGGTACTTGAAACCGACGAGTCATGATCTCGGTCGAAGGAATGAATGAATTTTAGCCAACATAATATATGAATAGGCGATTTAGGTTTCATCACCTCAAGTTGCCTAGGTAATAGAACGTAGGGGGTAGTTGTGCGGACATATTTTGTGAATGACAGCACATGGCCAAGGTGACGCCGAAGTGTCAGCCGAGGTGCCGTGTGGCCTGAACATGATACCAAGGTGATCTCGGCTAGGTCGAGGTTGTCTGCGGAGATGTCGGAATCTGAGATAAGCGGATAAGGGACAAGTGTCCTAAAACAGGAGAGGATCTCAGTCTGAATAAATATAAAGCTCTTATGGAGTTTATTCCTATCTAGCTAAGAATCCAAAATGAGCATTGAGCCTTAGTCCACTGAAGTGAGGCTTCTACAAGGATCAGGTCAGTGCTAGCTATAAAAGCAAGGTACCCCCATAGGTCTCAAGTATGAGTGATATATTGTGAGCAGTAAGTGTTTTCTTGTGAGTTAAGCACAATTTGCTATTTTTGAGAGATATTTGATTATTGACTTGAGCGTCGGAGTGTCCCCGGGTGGACGAACCACTGCCGGATTCTTATCTTTCTGTGATAGGTTGTTCGGACTTAATCTATTCTGCTGGTGCCTGAGTTCCGTTTGGTTGTGTGGTCAGAAATCAACACCCCCTCCCCCTCTACACACACACACACACACACATATATATATATATATATAATATTGCATATTATATAATATTTTTAGATTACATAATGTAAATATTTAGAATTGTACTCAAATAAATAGGATTTAGAGAAACTATCAAATTTCGATCCCCCATCTATGTGAGAAGCAATAAATATTTATTTACTAGCTATGAAGTACAAACACGAACACGAATAGGGATACGGACACGGTCATAGTACACAGTGATTTCAAAAAAATGGAGACATAGACACGGACACAGTGGGGGACACAACAAATTTTTATTTCTATTTTTATATATATTTGTCATGTATATTAATATTATGTTACCAAACAATCAAAATTAATAAAAACTAACATTAATTCTATATATATATATATATATATAAACCACTAATTGGAAAAGAAAATATTCATCACAAATACAAAAATAGAGAGAGAAACGTGTAGTATATGTATAATCAAAAAACAAATTTAAAAAAGAAAAAGAAAAAGAAAAAGAAAAGAGAGTTTCAGAAAAGAGGCGAGAGAGAGAAGACAGAGGTGAGAGAGAGAGAGGAAAGAGAAAGAGACTATGTTCTTTGACAAGCGAGAGAGAGACAATTGGAGCTTTTTCTTTTCTTCTTTTTCTTTTTGTTCTTCTAATTTAGGGCAAAAGCAGAGGTTGGAATTATGCTTGTCTTTTTTTATTTTCTTAATTTTACACTTTGACCCCAAAAGACATTTACAAAAATTTAAAAAGAAAACCCGCCGTGTTCCATGCAAAAACATGATAAAATTAAAGGGACATGCCACGTCGCGTGTCCCGTACATGTCCCCAAGTCCGACGTGACTATGACACCTATTTTTGAAGTGCCCGTGCTTCACAGTTTACTTGCTAATGTGAGCTTCTTTTTCTTTAAACATCATATAAGCAAAGGATCAAAGTGTCTAAATTGGGTATGGTTGTTGGACATATATCTCACATGCTTACCCCTGTCATAGTCAGTAGATATGGATGCTGTTAGAGAAATAGAAGAGTGAAGAGTCCATGTAAAACTATCGTTAATTGATCTTTTTTGTGCAAATAGCACTATGTAGTTTCTTGAAGAGACATAAATATGACATGCCTCCTCCTAAGAAGTACATCTACATCCACATCCACATAAATAGACAAAAACAAACACAGGCCTATTGACATGACAATTTTTAAAAAATACAAGACACGACACGTGAGGAATACATGCAAAATATGTATTTTTATATTCTTTTTATAGGTCATATGAAATTTCATTCAAATAAATTAAAAAACAAAAATGCAATATAAGACTAATTCCTAAAATCCAGAGGAGGGATTATTAGTTATAAATGTACATTTTTTTCTTTTATCATTGGATCTTAAGTAATTTCCTTCAATTTTGTAATGCGTTTCATGTGTATCTAAGCGATGGACATGTTTGTTATGTTCTTATAGAATATAAATTAATGCAGATACTTCATTTCCAAAAATCTTGTTCCAAAACTTTTTAATGCTTGTGCAACTTTCGTCATTGATAAATTAAGGCATTTATGTACATAAGTGATAGACATGTTTGTTACGTTCTTATAGAATATAAATTAATGCAGATACTTTATTTCCAAAAATCTCGTTCCAAAACTTTTTAATGCTTGTGCAACTTTGGTCATCGATAAATTAAGGCATTTAGGTACATTTTGTGTATACTTGTGTGCAATTTCCTGCTTGGTTGTTGCTTGTTTGGGGATTGTGTATTGCTTTTGCTAATTTTTGGTTATTGCTTGGTCTAGTATGGTGTACACTATTATGATTACTGCTCACTGGTCAGTCAAATGCTGAATTATTGATTCAAAACTAATTTCAGTTGGGAGTTCACTCACAGAGTAAAGTCACTCTCCATGGCTAAATTTACTTCGCAAGTAGTGCCCTTCAAGGAGGGGGAAATACGGTATGAATACGGAATTTGATAAAGATTTGTTCAATAATATATCATTTGTCAATTGATAAAAACCTTCTTAATTTATTATAAGAAACTCAATTCTGTTTCATAAAACACGATTAATTATATTAGTTACATTTATTTTTGGGAAAGAATCTTTTTAAATTTAAAATTGATTGAATTTTACCTTAGGCTAGCTATGTCCCAAAAAAAGATTTAATGTATTAGCAATTTAATCAAGAGGCATTGACCCATAAATTCTAAAATCAGAACTTATAGACCAACTAGTCCCACAATTACTTTAATGAATACATAAGTCTTTGTTTATGTAAATTGACATATTTTTTACTGTTTTTATGATATGGTTAATTTGAAAATTCTCTCCTTAATGTTAGTATGTCACATTTCAAAAAAGTAAACTAAAGGAATATTGTAGTCATGTTGCTGGTTTGGACAAATCTCATTTCATATTCAATTCATCTAAATTTGAATATTTCCTCTTTAATTTTAGTTGTTTATGTCACATTTCAAAAAAATACACTAAAAAATTTTTCGTAGTGACATTGTTAATTTGGACAAACCACATTCCACATTCAATCCACTCAAAATATAGCATGCACATTATAGAAATCAACTCTTATGCCACATTTCAAAAGTCACATTCAAAAAAAAAAAAAAAAAAGCCTAACAATCAATAAGGGCAAAAGGGTCTTAACATGACACAATAATATACTAGATTGGATCTCATAGAAAATGTATTCAATTGATCAAAACTTACCGATTTATTAAAAAAAAGGAACTTCATAGTACGTATACAAATTTTGAAGTGGGATTTTCAAGTAAATTTCCCTTTAATGAATTAAAAATGATTAGTTAATAAGTTGAATTATGCAAGTTTGATTAGTAATTTTGTAATTATAAATACAAAAAGAGTGATATTTAAATATACAGTTTGCTCACTTTTTATTTAGTACTTCAACTTGAATTATTTTAGTATTATTTTATTTTATGGTAAACTTTTTTTATATATTTAAATAAATTTTAATAATTATATGTATGATCAAAATTTCAATACATAGGCCCTGTTTGGTACAGCTTAATTTCAGCTTATTTCAGCTTTCAGCTTAATTTAAGCTATTTTGATGTGTTTGGTTTAGCTTATAGCTTATAGCTTATAGCTTTGTGGAAGTCAGAAAACAGCTTATTCTTTAAGTGGGGCAGGAGATGCTTTAAGAATAAGCTGGAAATCAGCTTAAGCTGAAAGTTATAAGCTATAAGCTGTTTAGGCATAAGCTATAAGCACTTTCCCACAGCTCTACCAAACAGGGCCATAGTCTTTTTATCACAAATTTTTTTTTTTTTAATTAATGTATGAGGAGTCCTCTATTAAGAGTTCGCTTTGAGCCCTCAAAATGTCAAAGCTAGCCCTAAAGTTAAGTGTTATATAAATTAAAATCAAGAAAACTCAATCTAATTATGTTAAATCTAATTATGTTAAAGCTGTAAAATTTATTATATAAATTTTTAAATATAAGGAAAATGTTGAGTTTTCATATAATTTTATTTTTGAATGCAGAAATAATTTTTAAAATAGGGCAAATTACATATACACCCCTCGAGGTTTGGCTAAATTACAAATACCCCTGAGGTTTGAGAAATTACGAATTCCCCCCTGAATGCTATATTTGCATAAGAAATTAGGGGGTAATTTGTTATGAAATATAAACCTCAGGGGGTAAATTGTTATGAAAATACAAACCTCAGGGGGCGGGATGTAATTTCCGAAACCTCAGGGATATCTGTAATTTAACCAAACCTCGAGGGGTGTATATGTAATTTGCCCTTTAAAATATGCTGCTTGAGACGGCGTTGCTTGAGTCGGCGTTCCGAAATAACCATGTTCAAGATTACAACCAACCTTGACCATTCTTCGAACCCAAAACTCCAGACTGTGATTAAGCAATTGAAGACATGTTCAAGCTTCAAACACATCGAATCAGCGTATGCCTTCATGTTCAAGACCAACGCAAACGACGACTGTTTCTTCATGAACCAATTCGTCACCGCTTGTTCGACCTTTTGTCGAATCGATTATGCACTTCTTGCCATTACCCAGATGAAAAAACCCAATGTGTTTGTGTATAATGCAATGATAAGAGGCTTTGTTCACTGTTCTTCTCCGATTCAAGCTCTACAACTTTACTTGGAGATGTTGAGAGCCCACATTTGCCCCACTAGTTATACATTTTCGTCGATAGTTAAAGGTTGTGCATTAATATCAGCTTTTCAATTTGGAGAATCTATTCATGGGCAGATTTTGAAAAATGGTTTTGCTTCACATTTGTTTGTTCAAACTGCTTTGGTTGATTTTTATTCAAATCTGTGTAAAATGGTTGAAGCGAGACGGGTGTTCGATGAAATGCCTGAAAGAGATGTTTTTGCATGGACTACGATGGTTTCGGCTCATGCTCGAGTTGGGGATTTGGGTTCTGCTCGATGGTTATTTGATGAAATGCCTGAAAGGAACTGCGCTTCGTGGAATACAATGATTGATGGGTATGTGAGAGTGAGGGATGTAGAATCTGCGAAGTTATTGTTCAATGAGATGCCCAAAAGGGATTTAATTTCTTGGACAATGATGATCAATTGTTATTCGCAGAGTAAGCAGTATATTGAAGCATTGGCCATTTTTAATGAGATGAAGAGCCATGGGATCAGCCCTGATGAAGTGACCATGGCTACTGTTATCTCGGCTTGTGCCCATATTGGTGCTCTGGACTTGGGAAAGGAAATTCATCTTTATGTAATGCAAAATGAGTTTGATCTCGATGTTTACCTTGGGTCTGCGTTAGTCGATATGTATGCAAAGTGTGGGAGCTTGGATAGATCCCTTTTGGTGTTCTTCAAGTTGCGGGAAAAAAATCTTTTCTGTTGGAATTCAATAATTGAAGGGCTTGCTGTACATGGTTATGCAGAAGAAGCATTGGCAATGTTTAGTAGGATGGAGAGGGAGAAAATAAAGCCGAATGGTGTTACTTTTATTAGTGTTCTTAGTGCTTGTACTCATGCAGGACTAGTTGAAGAGGGCCGTAGGAGGTTCCTAAACATGACACATGATTTTTCCGTTTCTCCTGAAATTCAACACTACGGGTGCATGGTTGATCTATTGTGTAAGGCTGGTTTGATCAAAGATGCATTGGAATTGATACAGAGCATGCGAATTGTGCCAAACTCTGTTATTTGGGGTGCTTTACTAAGTGGGTGTAAGCTTTACAAGAACTTGGAGATTGCTCAAGTTGCTGTCAATAAGTTGATGGTTTTGGAGCCAAACAATAGTGGGTATTACACCCTTATGGTTAACATGTACGCTGAATCAAGTCGATGGAATGAGGTTGCTAAGATTAGATCAACCATGAAGGTACAAGGTGTAGAAAAAACATCTCCTGGATCCAGTTGGATTGAAATGGATAGCAAGATTCATCTGTTTGCAGCTTCTGATAAATCTCACCCGTATTTGGCCAAAATATATGTGGTGCTAGGTGAACTAGACGGGCATCTGAAGCTAGCTGGCTATCAACCTGAGGTTGGGTTTATGTAGTGGTTTGTTTTGAACAATGAAAATGTCATTTGAAGACATTGTGTTTGTGAAGCAGATACAATAGTGGGTTTACACCCTTCTGGTTAACATGTACGCTGAATCAAATCGATGGAATATTTGTGTATGAATATTTGTTCGGGATATACTATTTTCTTCTAGTGAAAATGGCCTGATGGTATGTCATGTTGCAGAAATGTATAATAATTTGGGAGCTCAGCCTGGGTTGTCAGGACCACCTCCGAACCCACAGCGAAATCCATTTGGGAATGCATTTGTTGGAGCTGGTTCAGGACTCATAAGAGGTGGACTAGGTGCTTATGGAGAGAAAAATTTAGGATCAAGCTCCGAGTATGTGCAAAGCAATGTAAGTTGTATGATAAGACTGAATTTTGAACTCCTATTATAGTTAGGTTGTGAAAGAAAGGATGATGATGTTGAATTAATAACAATCTCTAGTTATGTGATGGATTGGAAGGTATTATTCAGGGGCTATTTCCTGCATTTTTTAGGACCCCTTAATTGATATATTTGGTTTCAAAAGTTTATGGATCTATGTCGCTTTTTGACGCGTCTAGGGAAGGGTTTTTAGGGGAAGCCCTATGGCCTGAAATCCATTTTGTCAAATAAGGCGATGACCTTCTTCAGCAAATGTCTTTGGGTGATGGGCATTTGAGCTTCTGCTTGGTTGCCACTTCAATTTTAGGGAAGGTAGATTTGTTGTGGAATTGAATTTATCCATTTTTTTCCACACGTGTAACACACAACCGAAG
This sequence comes from Camellia sinensis, assembly GCF_004153795.1. Classification (NCBI taxonomy): domain Eukaryota; kingdom Viridiplantae; phylum Streptophyta; class Magnoliopsida; order Ericales; family Theaceae; genus Camellia; species Camellia sinensis. The sequence continues at coordinate 1,338 of NW_021024878.1, read as the reverse complement.
AAAAACATAATGAGGTTTTCCGTCAAATTTGAGTGTTTTTTTTATGTGATTTTCATCTTATATTTACATAAGAGCTTAATATTTTTACGTGCGATTTCCATTTTTTGCTCTTAAAATCCATTCCTTTTTCTAAAAGTAGCACATAGCATTGCCGTTTCTGTAGCCATTTTGTTAACTTATTTCTGAGAACAAATTATGCTTCAACAGGTGCATTCAAATGTATTCGAAAATGCCTTCATTTTACCAATTTTATTTGTTCTGAAGGATGACATTTGTATATGAATGCTGAGGAAAACACAATTAACTCAAGTCCTATCTAATGTAAAATCTAGGAAGAAATTGAACTTCTACTGGACATTTTATTTCCCATGGTTAGTATTTTCAAAGAAATGAAGTCCTTCACCCCTCCACCGGCAAATGTGTTATTTATAGTAGAATAGAAAAGCTTATTTTTAGAATGAGTTCAGCAACATGTTCTTAAAGGGTATTGCATAGTGCGACATATGCACATCTACTGGTTGTTCTATAATTAGATAAAAGCACTGTCATAATGATTTTAACATTCTAGGTACCAGTTTTTTTGTGTTCTGTGATCATTAATAATTTTGATATTTAATTTTGAGGTTTGTTTATTCACAAATTCAATATTTTCTTTAATGGACAGATAACTAGGTACTTCTCTGATCCCCAATACTATTTTCAAGTTAATGACCATTACGTAAGGAACAAATTGAAGGTTGTTCTCCTTCCATTTCTGCACAGGGTAACTACTAATTCCACTATTTTCTTACCCTCTAGTTGGTCAATTATTTCTTCGACAGCTGTTACCATTTTCTTATTCTCCAATCCTTTAGGGCCATTTGACAAGGATAACAGAGCATGTGGGGGGAAGGCTTTCCTATAAGCCACCAATTTATGATATAAATGCTCCAGACACATTCCATTCATGGTGTTTGGTACCTATGTTATTCTTGCTGGCTTCTCGTTGGGTCTCCATGAAAAGTAAGTAGTTGCATCACTGTAAGTTGGCCATTTTTTAAAAAAAAACGCCCCCCCCTTTTTCTATATTAAATGGGTTCTTGAAACCAAATAAACATGATTTGCCTTGTTTACATCCAAATTGAGCTTTGGTTGGCCCCCTACATTATGCCCTATCTTTCAGCATTTGCGAAGGGTTTGTTGTTTTTACCTAGCAAAATGAAGCAAGTTGACCTTTGTTCTTAGAATAGTAAGGTTTGTTTGGCTCCCTATTACAGTCCTACCACAGTGCTGTATGCAAGAATAGAAGGGCATGCGTGGCATCTAAGTGAAAAGCTAGAGGAGGGAATCACTATGGCA
>NW_021024877.1:1448344-1461220 GCF_004153795.1 Camellia sinensis | reverse complement strand
CCAAGAGATTCACTGATTGACGGGTCTGGATTGTTATTACATTCTTTGCAAAACATAGTTTCGTCGTTGGTCCTGATGATACTCTCTGATCTGATCTTCAAATAGTGGTGCTCCAGGTGTTGCTGTTGTTGGCCGAGGTTGGTTGGTAACTCGTGGCAGGGTCACCGTCCTTGTCCTGGATGTTGAGGCCATTATGAATTCTTAAGCCTGAGTTTATCAAGCTCGTCTTGTAGCAACTTGTTTGGATCACGATGAACTCTGAGAAGTCCCTTCCCTTCCTTTGGCTTCTTCTTTGGTCCGAGTGAGAGTTTTGCGATTTTTGCAACAAGATCGTTGGTTGAAAGTGCTGGAGACTTCTGGGCTTCCAAAGCTCGGATTCTTCCTTCAAGTGCTTCAACCTGTTTTGACAAAGTTCAATTATGGTGTTATTCTGACGAATTCCAAAGCTCGGATTCTTCCTTCAAGTGCTTCAACCTGTTTTGACAAAGTTCAATTATGGTGTTATTCTGACGAATCAGGGTTTTCACTCCTGATGGTATGGACAACTTGTCAGAGGAAGTTGTTAGGCCGATTCCTGGTGCTTCAGTTGTTTCAGATGCTTTGAGAGCTTCAAGGTACACCTTTATCTTTGCGATCTGCGGATACTCAGTTTCTGCTTCTCTATCTGCTTCCTCCATCATAGCGATTATGTTAAGTGTTGAGTCAGATTCTTCTTCATCATGTTGATATCCCAAAGGGTCATGGTACTCCAAAGAATCGTCTGAATCATCATTTTTGTACTGCAAAGCAGCTGTCCCTCCTCTCCACATAAGTAGCATTTACAATGTTTTGACTTTTGTAAATACTTTCTCTTGTCAATTCTAACGTGAGAATTATGTGGCTTTCCTTTTATAATGGCCTCAACATCCAGGACAAGGACGGTGACCCTGCCACGAGTTACCAACCAACCTCGGCCAACAACAGCAACATATTGATCAGCTTCTACAATTAAAGGTAATCTGACCAAGTAAAAGTCGACATCGTACCACAGCTTTCATCGTAAATTCTGGTACGTACATTGATCCCGTCACGAAAGATGAGAAACGTGGCAAGGAACGAATGGTGTGTAATTATAAAAGGCTAAATGATAATACACACAAGGATCAATACAGTCTACCTGGTATAAATACCATAATGGCAAAGGTGGGCCATAGCCGTATTTATTCCAAGTTTGACTTGAAAAGTGGATTTCATCAGGTTGCCATGCACCCTGATTCAATTGATTGGACTGCTTTCTGGACACCTCTTGGGTTATATGAATGGCTGGTGATGGCTTCTTCTTGCATAAGAGTTGATCCTTGGTAAGGGTCTTCAAGAGTAAACACAGTTCTCATCTGAGAGATGATGTTCTGTGTACCTTCATTTCCATCGCCTATAGCAACAAGGTTAGCATATTCATCTGCATACCTCATTCGCCATTGTGTCCAGATTAACTTCTCTGTTTCTCCAAGAAGATTCTCTATAAAAAGAAGTTTATCTTGAACATCTGTAAATCCTTGGGAAGCGACATATGACCTTGTGATTGACTCCCATCTCATGAAAACATCATCGAACTTTCCAAGAGATTGTGGAATAATAAACATAGCTCCGGTCTGCTGCATTGCAGATGGCAACCAAAGCCCAGATAGATTTTCTTGGGTCAACAATTGGGGAAGGGAAGATAAAGCTACAGCCACATGTTGTAACCAAAGTAGCCCAATTTCCAGAAGAAACACTGATTGAAGGACCTTGTCCTGTTGCTGGTGGGTAACCTGGGGGACCCATCATTGAATCCTGCGGAGGATTATAATGAGAGGTTACATCTGATGATGAGGATAAAAGATAATGAGGCTGCTTCTATTGTCTCTTCTCAATTAAAGCCTTTATCTTTGCGATCTGCGGATACTCAGTTTCTGCTTCTCTATCTGCTTCCTCCATCATAGCGATTATGTTAAGTGTTGAGTCAGATTCTTCTTCATCATGTTGATATCCCAAAGGGTCATGGTACTCCAAAGAATCATCTGAATCATCATTTTTGTATTGTAAAGCAGCTTTCCCTGTGCTGCCAAATCCTTCAGTGCTCCTCCAGTTGCGAGCATCATGTCTTTCATCATTCCGAATGTCACAGAGATTGCGAGCATCTTTCTCCACCATTCTTGGTAAAGAAACCTTCTCAAAGATGATCTGAGCAATTCTGTCACCAGCGCGCACTTCAAATTCCTCCTGATTATGATTAAAGAGAAGGACCTTGATTTCTCCTCTGTAATCAGGGTCAATTACTCCTGCGCCAACATCGATGCCGTGTAGCAAGGCAAGCCCTGATCTTGGGGCAATTCTTCCATACATTCCACAGGGTATTTCCATGGCTAAACCCGTAGAAATTAATGTTCTTCCATAGGCTGGAATAACATACATAGCTATTGAGGTTAGATCATAACCAACAGCTCCATCGGTTGCTCGGATTGGCCTGGTTGCATGTGGCACCATCTTGATAAATTGAACAGCATCAAATCCTTCATACTCACTTATAGATTGTGCGACCAGTACTTCATAGGGTCTTCGCCTATGATTCCACAGGTTTTGAGCTGCATCATTAATTCTTCAAATTGCTGCTCAAAATGAGGATTAATATGAGTGGAATGAAATAGCCATTCTGTTGAAGGCTCATAATAATATAATATGCCTGAATTATGAACCTGTCATAATCTGGCTCATCTATCAATTGATGGCTCTGTCTGGGAGAGGATGATCCGTTCATGTCTCTGAAGGGCTGGATAAGTTCTTCGAGTTGCTGAAGGCCTATTAGTACCTCCATATCTTCCGGTTCCTCCTTGGTTGGCCATTCTGTAATAGAAAACAGTGAATAAACTAGCCTGGATAATGCATCAGCAAGAGTATTATCAGAACCATTAATATGTTCTAATGACACATCTATGCCTAAGCCAGTAATGTAATCCGTGAAGGCTATCCATCTGGATCGTGATGGTTTATGATCTACTGTTTTATTAAAGAAACTGATTATGAACTACCTTGATCTTGCCTCAACTGAAAAGCCATCAACTAAAGAACTAGCTCATAATATTGCTGTAATTTACGATCGTGTCTGCCTCTCAAGTAAAGTTAACCTGAAAGAATTTAGAAGTCAACAAATTCAAATTCAGTCCTTAGAAGCTACAGTCCTGCAACTTGGTGAGAAGATAGAGAAACTTGAAAAATGAATTAATTCCTTAACCCAGGTTTTTCTAGAAAGTAAGTCGTGGAACAAAGAGGAACAACAACTAAAGTCGATTGAAGGGATTCTTCAAAAGCTCAAGCGAGCACTCGTTGAATGAGTCAAAACGAACTGGTGTACCTTGAAGCTCTCAAAGCATCTGAAACAACTGAAGCACCAGGAATCGGCCTAACAACTTCCTCTGACAAGTTGTCCATACCATCAGGAGTGAAAACTCTGTCAAACCTCCTCCGATTTGTTCAGTATCATCAATCCCTTCAGATACTGAATAAATTGCATCTGAGTCTTCATCTCCTGGTTCTTTATAGTAACCTGGGGGACCCATCATTGAATCCTGCGGAGGATTATAATGAGAGGTTACCGCTGATGATGAGGATAAAAGATAATGAGGCTGCTTCTGTTGTCTCTTCTCAATTAAAGCCTTTATCTTTGCGATCTGCGGATACTCAGTTTCTGCTTCTCTATCAGCTTCCTCCATCATAGCGATTATGTTAAGTGTTGAGTCAGATTCTTCTTCATCATGTTGATATCCCAAAGGGTCATGGTACTCCAAAGAATCATCTGAATCATCATTTTTGTACTGCAAAGCAGCTGTCCCTCCTCTCCACATAAGTAGCATTTACAATGTTTTGACTTTTGTAAATACTTTCTCTTGTCAATTCTAACGTGAGAATTATGTGGCTTTCCTTTTATAATGGCCTCAACATCCAGGACAAGGACGGTGACCCTGCCACGAGTTACCAACCAACCTCGGCCAACAACAGCAACACCTGGAGCACCACTATTTGAAGATCAGATCAGAGAGTATCGTCAGGACCAACGACGAAACTATGTTTTGCAAAGAAGAGCAAGAAACGCACTTCAACGACTAAGGGGACGTCCTTCACAAAATCTATCTGGGCTTTGGCAATTTTCATCTTCGTTGGACTTAGAATAAGCCCATTCTTCTTGCAAATTTCCAACATGGATTTTATGTGATTCACATGCGTCCTTTCATCTGGAGAGAAAACCAGGATATCATCAATGTAGACGGCAATGTAATCTTCAGTGCCCTTGAAGCATAAATCCATTTTCCTCTGAAAGACTACTGAAGCATTCTTCAATCCAAATGGCATCACCAGCCATTCATATAACCGGATTATCCGACCACCAGTCAGAAGGATACATCCTCAACAGCCTACAACAGCTGTCTCTCGAAATTTACCTGGAGGAAATTTCAGCCTGCGATTCGGAGATTATGTAGCCGCTCAACGTGCAGATCCAGTTCATTATGATGCAAATGATAATGAAATTATGCAATCTGACGATGACGCTCAATCTATTCAGAATGAATCCCGTAATCAGCAAGAGACACTGTTATACCTCGAAGAGCAAAGAAGCCAGAAGGAAGACCTCAATATTCTTACAGATAAGGATATTTGGGATACGCTTGGCCAGCCTAGTGGCAAATATGATTATCTTGTCAAATACAATGCTCCCAGCCACTACTCTGGAAGAAGTTTTGAAGAAGAGTGCCAACAAATATTGGCAACTGGATGGGAATCAGATGATGAATATCCTTTGGGCTATAGTTCCACATATATCCCTCATCCTGATGACTCAACAGACTATCCAGTCATGAAGGACATAAACCAACAAGAAGAGACCTTGCAGCTTAAGAATTCATAATGATCTCAACATCCAGGACAAGGACGGTGACCCTGCCACGAGTTACCAACCAACCTCGGCCAACAACAGCAACACCTGGAGCACCACTATTTGAAGATCAGATCAGAGAGTATCGTCAGGACCAACGACGAAACTATGTTTTGCAAAGAAGAGCAAGAAACGCACTTCAACGACTAAGGGGACGTCCTTCACCATCAAATACCTTAGAGCAGCAGCTCTCTCCTGAAGTGCAGTTACAATTGTCTATGGCGGAACGAGCAAATATAGCACCAGCCGAGGTGTTATACAGAACTAGACGAGATGATGCTCATCATCGAGTTTATGTTCACAGATCAGAAGAAGCCGTCCTTTGCGTAGGAGAAACGCAAGTTGAAAGGCCCTTCATCCAGGAAGAAAGTTATGAAGAACTACGAAGGAGCCATATGCAGTACATCCACCTCGGAGTTGTTCAAATCCGACTTCAAGTCCTACATCGGATAGAACAGGGGAATCTTGCTGTTCTAGTTCTCCGAGACACAAGATGGACGGGAGATCAAGCGACCTTCGCATCTATGGAAGTTGATCTTACACGAGGAATACAGATGGTCTACATAGTTCCTAATACTATGATGACTATTGGAGATTTCTACAATCATGTGCAGATCGTGATTCAGACAAGGGGATATGAGAATTGGCAAGGAGGTGAAGCCAACTTATTGATTACTCGAGGATTAGTCGGCAGATTATCCAACACTCCTAACGTTGGATTTGCATATGAAATTCAAGGAGTTACTCTGAAATCCTCTTCTTCTTCAAGCTCCTCCAAGAGATTCACTGATTGACGGGTCTGGATTGTTATTACATTCTTGTAGAATGTAACATTGTCTCCTTCAATACGTACTCCACCATACATTGCTCGAATGAAGTTGCACCCGATAATCATCTGAATTCTTCCTCCAAGTTTAAATGGGAAACTGTATGTATAAGGGATTCGAAAACAATTGTCCCCTATATACATCTTTCCACCCTTTAATTTCTTGTTGGCCTTTGACTTTGAATTTATACCGTTGAACTCAACAGTATAAGTATTTTCTTCCAAGGCTTCTTCTGGGACGGAGTCAGCATCTACGACGCAAGTGGTTGCAGCAGTATCGAGGATTGCGCGTAGTTGGATTCGTTGTACTCCTGGAACCTCCAGTTCCACGGTGAGATTGTAAAGCATGTTCTTCTTCTTTTCCTTGAATTCTTCTCCTGCAATAACTTCATCAAAGGCAAGAATCTTTTCTGAAGGACCTTCTTCAAAGTGAACATGAGCTTCAGCTTCTCTTTCCAACTCCTGAATTTCTTCTTCTTTGTATTTTCCCTTCATTCTTAGTTCCCGTTCATCATCCTGAAGCTTAATTATTAACTTGAGTTCCTCAAGTTCAGTCTTGTATTGGATTGCTTCTTCCCGAAGCCTCTTCATCTCAGCTTCACACCACCGGATGTATTCTTTTTGCTCCTGTAACAATGGCTTTTGATTGTAGGGAATCGGAGCTTTCCGAGTTATGAACGTAGTGAGGTTGAAGTAATGCTTAGCACAAAGAGCACATGTCAAGGCATTACATTTGTTGCAGAAAGCCTTCGAGTATGAGGATAAATCCCTTCTACATGTAGTGCATTCTGGTCTCCTGTCTTCAGGTAATGGGTTTTGTTGATCCCATTCATGTTGACAGTGATAGATCTCGGGTGAGACTTTAACTTGAGCCCGATATCCTCCTTCATTGCCAAGCCAATAAACATTATCAGCTTCTCGAAGCATATAAATTGTTTCTGTCAAACCTCCTCCGATTTGTTCAGTATCATCAATCCCTTCAGATACTGAATAAATTGCATCTGAGTCTTCATCTCCTGGTTCTTTATAGTAACCTGGGGGGACCCATCATTGAATCCTGCGGAGGATTATAATGAGAGGTTACCGCTGATGATGAGGATAAAAGATAATGAGGCTGCTTCTGTTGTCTCTTCTCAATTAAAGCCTTTATCTTTGCGATCTGCGGATACTCAGTTTCTGCTTCTCTATCTGCTTCCTCCATCATAGCGATTATGTTAAGTGTTGAGTCAGATTCTTCTTCATCATGTTGATATCCCAAAGGGTCATGGTACTCCAAAGAATCATCTGAATCATCATTTTTGTACTGCAAAGCAGCTGTCCCTCCTCTCCACATAAGTAGCAGATCGTGATTCAGACAAGGGGATATGAGAATTGGCAAGGAGGTGAAGCCAACTTATTGATTACTCGAGGATTAGTCGGCAGATTATCCAACACTCCTAACGTTGGATTTGCATATGAAATTCAAGGAGTTACTGAATTTCTAACATCTCGAGGAGTCAAAGCAAAGCTCGGATTCTTCCTTCAAGTGCTTCAACCTGTTTTGACAATCTTAAACAAAGTGTTTACTCTTGAAGACCCTTACCAAGGATCAACTCTTATGCAAGAAGAAGCTTATCGTGATCTACATCTCGGCATGAAAGTCGTTCTAGATCACGATAAGCTCTTCCATACATTCCACAGGGTATTTCCATGGCTAAACCCGTAGAAATTAATGTTCTTCCATAGGCTGGAATAACATACATAGGTATTGAGGTTAGATCATAACCAACAGCTCCATCGGTTGCTTGGATTGGCCTGGTTGCATGTGGCACCATCTTTCAAATAGTGGTGCTCCAGGTGTTGCTGTTGTTGGCCGAGGTTGGTTGGTAACTCGTGGCAGGGTCACCGTCCTTGTCCTGGATGTTGAGGCCATTATGAATTCTTAAGCCTGAGTTTATCAAGCTCGTCTTGTAGCAACTTGTTTGGATCACGATGAACTCTGAGAAGTCCCTTCCCTTCCTTTGGCTTCTCCTTTGGTCCGAGTGAGAGTTTTGCGATTTTTGCAACAAGATCGTCGGTTGAAAGTGCTGGAGACTTCTGGGCTTCCAAAGCTCGGATTCTTCCTTCAAGTGCTCGGATAATCCAATTACGTCCTCGCAAGACATCAGTGGGAACTTGTTCTCCTGGGATCGCTTTGACTCCTCGAGATGTTAGAAATTCAGTAACTCCTTGAATTTCATATGCAAATCCAACGTTAGGAGTGTTGGATAATCTGCCGACTAATCCTCGAGTAATCAATAAGTTGGCTTCACCTCCTTGCCAATTCTCATATCCCCTTGTCTGAATCACGATCTGCTACTTATGTGGAGAGGAGGGACATTATGCCAGAGATTGCACAAAGGAAAAGAAGAATGTCAAGAGGGTAGCTGTGTTCGGAGATTATGTAGCCGCTCAACGTGCAGATCCAGTTCAGTCTTGTATTGGATTGCTTCTTCCCGAAGCCTCTTCATCTCAGCTTCACACCACCGGATGTATTCTTGTTGCTCTTGTAACAATGGCTTTTGATTGTAGGGAATCGGAGCTTTCCGAGTGATGAACGTAGTGAGGTTGAAGTAATGCTTGGCACAAAGAGCACATGTCAAGGCATTACATTTGTTGCAGAAAGCCTTCGAGTATGAGGATAAATCCCTTCTATATTGATTGAAGGACCTTGTCCTGTTGCTGGTGGGTAACCTGGGGGACCCATCATTGAATCCTGCGGAGGATTATAATGAGAAGTTACAGCTGATGATGAGGATAAAAGATAATGAGGCTGCTGCTTCTGCTGTCGTCTTTCGATCAGAGCCTTTATCTTTGCAATTTGTGGGTACTCCGTTTCTGCTTCTCTATCTGCTTCCTCCATCATAGCAATTATGTTGAGGGTTGAGTCAGATTCTTCTTCATCAAGTTGTTTTCCCAAAGGGTCATGATACTCTAAAGAATCATCTGAATCATCATCCTTATGTTGTAGGGCAGCTTTTCCGGTACTCCCAAATCCTTCAAAGCCTCGCCAGGTACGAATATCATGTTTTTCATCATTACGGATGTCACAGAGATTACGAGCATCTTTCTCCACCATTCTTGGTAAAGAAATCTTTTCGAAAATAATCTGCGCAACTCTGTCTCCTGCGCGAACTTCAAATTCCTTCTGACCATGAACGTCCCCTTAGTCGTTGAAGTGCGTTTCTTGCTCTTCTTTGCAAAACACTGATTCGTCAGAATAACAGCATAATTCAACTTTGTTTAAGATTGTCAAAACAGGTTGAAGCACTTGAAGGAAGAATCCGAGCGGCTAGTTTATTCACTGTTTTCTATTACAGAATGGCCAACCAAGGAGGAACCGGAAGATATGGAGGTACTAATAGGCCTTCAGCAACTCGAAGAACTTATCCAGCCCTTCAGAGACATGAACGGATCATCCTCTCCCAGACAGAGCCATCATAACTTTCTTCCTGGATGAAGGGCCTTTCAACTTGCGTTTCTCCTACGCAAAGGACGGCTTCTTCTGATCTGTGAACATAAACTTGATGATGAGCATCATCTCGTCTAGTTCTGTATAACACCTCGGCTGGTGCTATATTTGCTCGTTCCGCCATAGACAATTGTAACTGCACTTCAGGAGAGAGCTGCTACTCTAAGGTATTTGATGGTGAAGGACGTCCCCTTAGTCGTTGAAGTGCGTTTCTTGCTCTTCTTTGCAAAACATAGTTTCGTCGTTGGTCCTGACGATACTCTCTGATCTGAGCTATTATTAGACTGGTCTATGCCCACCACGTTCTTCCAAAGAGATAAGCATAGAATAATGATCCACCTGTTGATCTTATCAATAGCGAAATATTCTCATCAGCATGACGAGATCAAACAATTCGCTGTCAATTTCGTTTAGTTCACAGGTCTGCTGGTGTACTTCTGGCAGTTTGTCAGTGTATTGATTGTCACTGCAAGCGGCTCTAGCGATGGCTTCAAGCTTGAGCTGCTGGATCTTGCGTAACTGTTGAACTGCTGTTCTTGCCTGTTCAATGGCGTTATCCTCTTCCTCGGCGAGACTGGCCTGGATTTCTGCCATTTCATCAAAAGGGATTCCTGAGTCGTAAGTGAACCTATCTTCAATTTGCTGCAGAAGAGATTGGTATCGTACAGCAATGGGATGAAATTGACAGACACGATCATATATGACAGCAATATTATGAGCTAGTTCTTTAGGTGTTGGCTTACTGGATGCGGCAAGATCAAGGTAGTTCAGGCGTGAAGTTTCAGATTTTTCATACCACTCTTTAATATTTTGTTCCCATATATTCATTATGTCATATCTTCTGGTCTGAGTAAAAATATATTAACTAGTCTGAGCTATCTTGGTTTCTTATTTACCAAAAGGAAGCACTATAATCTGTATTTAGGGATCAAGGTCCAAGTATTCCTTACCAGGATAAGTTGTTGTTCACCACAGGGTTTCACTGGACTTACTCCTCTCTGCCAGATATAGGGCCTGGATCGTCCAATGAAGCATATAACTCCGGCGATGAAGGAAAGCTTCAAGAAACATATTGATCAGCTTCTACAATTAAAGGTAATCCGACCAAGTAAAAGTCGACATCGTACCACAGCTTTCATCGTAAATTCTGGTACGTACATTGATCCCGTCACGAAGGATGAGAAATGTTAAGTGTTGAGTCAGATTCTTCTTCATCATGTTGATATCCCAAAGGGTCATGGTACTCCAAAGAATCGTCTGAATCATCATTTTTGTACTGCAAAGCAGCTTTCCCCGTGCTGCCAAATCCTTCGGTGCTCCTCCAGTTGCGAGCATCATGTCTTTCATCATTCCGAATGTCACAGAGATTGCGAGCATCTTTCTCCACCATTCTTGGTAAAGAAACCTTCTCAAAGATGATCTGAGCAATTCTGTCACCAGCGCGCACTTCAAATTCCTCCTGATTATGATTAAAGAGAAGGACCTTGATTTCTCCTCTGTAATCAGGGTCAATTACTCCTGCGCCAACATCGATGCCGTGTAGCAAGGCAAGCCCTGATCTTGGGGCAATTCTTCCATACATTCCACAGGGTATTTCCATGGCTAAACCCGTAGAAATTAATGTTCTTCCATAGGCTGGAATAACATACATAGCTATTGAGGTTAGATCATAACCAACAGCTCCATCGGTTGCTCGGATTGGCCTGGTTGCATGTGGCACCATCTCGGTCAGTGGAGTCAGTAATCAGTCGTTATTACTGTCGGTAGCGTCGGTCAGTGGAGTCGGTAGTCAGTCGTTATTATTTCACTTTAATCAATACTCAGGCATCTGAGAAAAACTGTTGGAATAATATCAGTTTGTCATATTATAGATATTTTGCAATAATATGCCTGAATTATGAACCTGTCATAATCTGGCTCATCTATCAATGTAAGTATGTGAACCAGAGTTATCTTGCGAGGACGTAACTGGATTATCCGACCACCAGTCAGAAGGATACATCCTCAATAGCCTACAACAGCTGTCTCTCGAAATTTACCTGGAGGAAATTTCAGCCTGCGATTCGGAGATTATGTAGCCGCTCAACGTGCAGATCCAGTTCATTATGATGCAAATGATAATGAAATTATGCAATCTGACGATGACGCTCAATCTATTCAGAATGAATCCCATAATCAGCAAGAGACACTGTTATACCTCGAAGAGCAAACAAGCCAGAAGGAAGACCTCAATATTCTTACAGATAAGGATATTTGGGATACGCTTGGCCAGCCTAGTGGCAAATATGATTATCTTGTCAAATACAATGCTCCCAGCCACTACTCTGGAAGAAGTTTTGAAGAAGAGTGCCAACAAATATTGGCAACTGGATGGGAATCAGATGATGATTATCCTTTGGGCTATAGTTCCACATATATCCCTCATCCTGATGACTCAACAGACTATTCATGACTGGATAGTCAGAATAGTCTGTTGGATCTTTAGTTTCTGGTGCAATCTGCTGTTTATCAATACAGTCTACCTGGTATAAATACCATAATGGCAAAGGTGGGCCATAGCCGTATTTATTCCAAGTTTGACTTGAAAAGTGGATTTCATCAGGTTGCCATGCACCCTGATTCAATTGATTGGACTGCTTTCTGGACACCTCTTGGGTTATATGAATGGCTGGTGATGCCATTTGGATTGAAGAATGCTCCAGCAGTCTTTCAGAGGAAAATGGATTTATGCTTCAAGGGCACTGAAGATTACATTGCCGTCTACATTGATGATATCCTGGTTTTCTCTCCAGATGAAAGGACGCATGTGAAGCACATAAAATCCATGTTGGAAATTTGCAAGAAGAATGGGCTCATCCTAAGCCCAACGAAGATGAAAATTGCCAAAGCCCAGATAGATTTTCTTGGGTCAACAATTGGGGAAGGGAAGATAAAGCTACAGCCACATGTTGTAACCAAAGTAGCCCAATTTCCAGAAGAAACACTCAAAGAGACTAAGGGCCTACGTTCTCTTTCATCATTCCGAATGTCACAGAGATTGCGAGCATCTTTCTCCACCATTCTTGGTAAAGAAACCTTCTCAAAGATGATCTGAGCAATTCTGTCACCAGCGCGCACTTCAAATTCCTCCTGATTATGATTAAAGAGAAGGACCTTAATTTCTCCTCTGTAATCAGGGTCAATTACTCCTGCGCCAACATCGATGCCGTGTAGCAAGGCAAGCCCTGATCTTGGGGCAATTCTTCCATACATTCCACAGGGTATTTCCATGGCTAAACCCGTAGAAATTAATGTTCTTCCATAGGCTGGAATAACATACATAGCTATTGAGGTTAGATCATAACCAACAGCTCCATCGGTTGCTCGGATTGGCCTGGTTGCATGTGGCACCATCTTGATAAATTGAACAGCATCAAATCCTTCATACTCACTTATAGGATAGCAAGTTCGACAAAGTGGTTTTCCTTTCTTGTCCTTCTTTTGCTTCCGTGACTGTTGAGGAGGATAGGATGATTCAGCATCAGTATCAGTTTCTGGTGTAGGCAACATTCTTTGCCGATGCCGATGTTGTTGTGGATGCAATTCTTGTTGAGGTTGAGGTTGAGGTTGAGGTTG
>NW_021024877.1:1365978-1434800 GCF_004153795.1 Camellia sinensis | reverse complement strand
GATAGGCTCGGCTATTCTAAGATGTCATGTGAAATGCAACACTTGATAATCATGTATTCAAATAGGAATTGAAACACAATGCAGTTTGTATGATGCGCCGAGCCCGGTGCATGCAAGACAAATGAACGAATGCATAAGGAAGAACATTATCACCAGGTTTGGGATCTCAAGGGCAATAATAGCAGACAATGGCACACAGTTTGACAGTAAGCTAATCAAGAGCTTCTGTGCAAAGTACAAGATCATGAACTATTACTCCACTCCAAGTTTCCCTCAGAGTAATGGTCAGGCAGAAGCATCCAACAAAACTATCTTGGATGGGATCAAGAAGAGGCTGGAAGCAGCAAAGGGAAAGTGGGTGGAAGAGTTGCCCAATATACTCTGGGCATATCAGACTACGCCGAGAAGATCAACTGGGGAATCCCCATTTACCATGGCTTATGGCACAAAGGCAGTTATCCCATTAGAATTCGTCATCCCAGGGATCAGAACCCAGAGAGTAGAGAATAGGATTAACGAGCCATTCCTGGCCCGAGATCTGGACCTATTGGAAGAAAGAAATGAGAGAGCAACAATTCAGCTGGGGGCATACCAGCAGCAGCTTACTACGACTTATAATAAGAAGGTCAACCCAAGAGAGTTTCAAGTTGGGGACCTCGTTCTAAGAAATGTCGTCGGTAACAAGAAGGATCCCAAAGAGGGAAAACTAGGCCCAAATTGGGAGGGGCCTTATAGAATCATTTCGGTCGTCGGCAATGGAGCATATCGGCTTGAAGATAGTGAAGGCAAAGAGTTGCCAAAACCTTGGAACACTTGCAACTTAAAGTTTTTTTATCATTAGACTTTTTTGTTTTTCGAAATTTATGTCATGATTTTCTTAGCCGAGGTAGTAATAAAAAATTTTTAGCTTGATTTTTTAAGAATTTGAAAATTTGTGTGATTGGACTGACTAGTCCTTTGGCGATATTTCTGATTGAAACATGACGAATAACTTAGACTTATTATATGGCAGAGTTGAATTATATTTGCATACAATAGAGTTGAACTAAGTTAGTGATGTTTCTGATTAAAACATGACGAATAACTTAGACTTATTATATGGCAGAGTTGAATTATACTTGCATATAATAGAGTTAAACTAAGTTGGCTATGTTTCTGATTGAAACATAACGAATAACTTAGACTCATTATATGGCAGAGATGAAACTAGACTTGCATATAATGGAGTTGAACTAAGTTGGTTTAGCATAGCCTTACTATGTTGGCACAATTAAGCTTAGAATGAAATTGAGTGCATTTCAGTTAGATTAACAAAGAAACCAAGGGTTAAAACCTCGGCTAGTCTTTGTTTGAATATGACTTTGGCAAAAACTATACGTACTTAATGTAGAGATAAGTGAAACTTGAGTTCACATTAGGGGGCAAGGAGCTGGAGAATAATAAGTAAAAGTTTAAAGTTACAAGTTGAAGTTAGGCCGAGATAATATTGCAAGAAGTACATATGTACTTGCTAAGATGCCTAGGTTGCCAAACTTGGGAAATATAGAAGACAGAAGTCTTGATAACTGAGAGTGAAGTGGCAAGTTTAAAACAAAACTTATGAAAATATTTTTACAATGTTTTCAAGTGTTAAGCCAAGGCCGAGATAAACAATTAGAAGTTATGTCCGAGGTGTTTTAGTTTGAAGAGGTTATACAAATAAAGGTATACTTTGAAGACATGCAAAATTATTCTAAGTATGAAAGTAGTAAAACTTGCATAGAAAGGGAAAAGGCATTCAACACTTAGAAGAAAAAGGAAGACTTGCAAAAGATAACTTGTTCAGAGTACAAAAAGGGCATATTGGCCAAACTAAAGCTAACATTGTTCAAAAGAAAAAATGAAAAAGTACAAAGCACAGAAATAAAAGCTTCCAGTTAAGCTACTCGGCATTAGTGGCTGGCTGTGTTTCGACTTCAGAAGACAACTGGGAAATCTTCTCAGCAGTCTTCTCATCCTCGAGCTCAACATCAATTTCTTGGAGAGTTTGATCGAGGCTCTTCTCGGCAGTATGCACCTCGAAAGCAGTTTTCTTAGAGGAGGCACTTTTTGAGACCTCGTCCTCTTTATCCTGAGTCAAGTTTAGGACTTACTCATTCAGAGTTGGGGACTTGGCCCCAACAGAACCCTCAGCGCCAACTACTACCTCAGCTTCTTCTTCTCCTTCTTCCTCCCCAGCCTCACCCTCAGATTTGCTTGGAACAGGAGGGAATGGCACTGCAAGTCGGGCTTCATTTCGGAGGAGAGAGTCCTCAGGGAAAGCCAGCTCTTTTAGAGCAGCCATCCAACTAAGGGTGTAACCCTTGTTGCATGCCAGTCTAACTTGCTTTTTGTACTCCTCGCAGACGTCAGCTGCCCCCTCGGCGTAGGCATTCTCATCCACCACCTTGATTTTGGCTACCTTTGTAGACAGTGCCATTTTGAGCTCGGTCTAGGCCAAGGACTCTTTCTCTTTGGCCTCTTTCACCTCTACTTTAGCGACCTTAGCAACATTTTTTGCAGCCTCGGCGCGGTCCTCGGTTGTTTTCAAGGCTAGCTCAGTCGTCTTGGCCTGATCAAGCAGACCTTGGATGCGAGCCTCAGCTTTGGTAAGCGAAGAGAGAAGCTTGGCTGCCTCCTTGGTCTTTTTGGTTAGTTCATTCTTACAGTCCTCGGCCTTGACTGCGAAAAAGTGACCCTGCTGGATGGCCAGTAAGGAAAGAAAGCAGATAAGTAAAAATTTGGCTAAGTGTTGAAAGACTTCCGAAGACAAGTGTAGACACCCTATTTTTGACCGCCTTTGAGACTTAGGTGCCATTGATTGATCACTCGATAATGAAAGTTCTGCCGTGCAAACGTTCGATTTCTTCAGCAAAAGGAGCTCTAAATCCCAACCTTACACCCCATTTTGGACCAAAATGATTTTGACCAAAATTATTTTAGACCTTAAAACCATTTTTTTCAAAATATTTTTACCAAAAATTTCTACGATGTTCCGAGACTCGCATTTCGTTAAAAATTACACTTTTCGGTAAACTGAGCAATGACAAAGTGGAAATAAATGGACACTACGCCAAAATTGGGCTTTGGCGGCGGTTTTTTACCGCCGTTAAAGGCTGTAAAACCGCCGTTAAAGCCTTTAACGGCGATATTAATGGCGGTTTTGTTACCGCCGTTTATGCGCGTGTCGGAAAAAGTACAACCGTCGTAAAAAGGTAAATTATCGTCGTTAAAAGTCGACCAAAAACGGCGGTAACATAGGACAAAAAACGGCGGTTTTTTACCGCCGTAAATAGGTTCAAATTTTTCAAAAAATAATTCTTTCTTCTTGCACTCCCCAAGTCTTGAACCCTCAACCTCTCATCCACCCACACTAAC
Source organism: Camellia sinensis (assembly GCF_004153795.1). NCBI lineage: Eukaryota > Viridiplantae > Streptophyta > Magnoliopsida > Ericales > Theaceae > Camellia > Camellia sinensis. The sequence goes on along the minus strand of NW_021024877.1, from coordinate 1,431,404 downwards.
CACTCTACCATAGCCACTCTTCATGAAATATATTCCCTAAATAAATATTTAAACATTACTTTTACTTTATTGTAGATGGTTTCACCGGAGCTCGCCGGAGTTTCGCCGGAGCACGCCGGAGTTTCGACGGCAAAGACCGCCGTCATTAATGGCAGTAATGATTGGGCATTAGCGGCGGTTTTTTTACCGCCGTTAAAAGTGGGCATTAACGTCCGTTTTTTTAACGGCGGTAACAAAACCGCCGTTAATGATACCTTTAACGACGGTTTTCGTTACCGCCGTTAATGCCCTGTTTTGGCGTAGTGGGAAGAAAGGTGAATTCTTTCAAAAATATTTTAAAACATCTTATTTAGAGGTTTGGATTTGAAGAAAAATGGAGGAAATGAAAGAAACCTAGCTGGGGAAGAAGTTGGGTATGAAACCGTTGAGGGAAAATTGGGCAGCCTCACTAACTTAGGCCTATCTTTTTCTACACTTGGACTTAATTTGTGAGGCCACCACCATTGGAAAGTGGACTTCTGGGGCTTCATTTTACAATCAAAAATCTCCTAAAGTCGAGTTCAAATGAGGGAGATATGGCTGGTTGAATTTAGGCATCAATCCAGTTAAGCCAAATTGAACGACCTTCACTAAAATAGAAATATCTATTAGTACACCTAGAATTGATATATGGGGATACTTCTATTGGAAAGTAGACTTCCAAGGCTTATATTTAGGTTGAAGAATGACCTGGAAAAGAGTCCGGATGAAGGAGATATGCCCATTTGAAGTTGGGCCTGGAAATAGATTTTTGATGGGCAACCGGCCATCATTGGTGGCCGACCGACTACTATTGATGGCCGACAATGCACACTTTTGGCAGGTTGGCCATTGGTGAAAAAGCTAGATATTTTTTGCCAGCTGTCCCCTACATGCTTCAGCTGTTCAAGGCTTGATATTTTTGACATGTTAGGCTGTTTTTCTATATATACCTGGCCAAACCTTTTGATTTAAGGTTCAAAAAAATTCCAAAAGCTCCAATTCTTGGAATTCTCTCTTTTTCTCTATCTTGCAACCTATACACCCTCTCTCTACACTTCCTAAACCAATATTTGAGCTCTCCTTGCTGAGATTATTGAGCCTAAATTTCAGCCCTTGAGAGTGAGAATTTGTTAGTTTGTGAACAAAAGTGTTGTTCCTCTTCAAGAGGTATAATTTTGAACACCTTTGCACTACTTCTTTTCTATATTTTCTTGCTGATTTAGAAGTGTTTTTCAACTTTTTTTAAGGGCTGAAACTTGTGGTTTAAGGCTATTAAACGTTGAGGGGTTAATCACTTTTCTTTGAACCTTGTTCTCTAAGCCTTTACACTTGTGTTTCCCATTCTTTTCTCAAAATTTTTTAAAGCTTTTTACCACTGATTTTCAAAGGTTTTTAGAGGCTAAAAATGTTGTTTTGAGTTCCAAAAAATGGAGGGGTTAGCCACCCTTCTTTATGCTTATTTACTAGCTCAAAACGTCCATATTTTAGCTTATTGTTTTAGCTACTTTTGTCTTCATTCCAGCATGTTTTCCTATTGATTTTGGGCTATAAAAACTCTGTGTTTTTGGGGTGAAGCTTGGGTCCTAAGGCCATGAAAGGTTGAGGGGTTGATAGCCCTTCTTTGTACCTTGTTTTGGAGGCCTTTGCCTTTGTGTTTCCCGCCCTTGCATCATCTTTTTCAGAACTTTTAAATACTATTTTTCAGAGCTATTTTAGTGGCTAAAATCATGTTTTGAAGTCCAAAATTAGAGGGGTTAGACTCCCCTTCTTGTGTCTTGCTTACTAGCTTAGCATGTGCTATGTTTTAGCCAATTATTCTAGCCTTTGTTAGCTCAACTCCAACATGTTTTAGGATTGTTTTTAACCTATTTTAGGACTGTTTTTGGACTGGTTATGTCCTTTGGGCTTTATATTGCATGCTTCTAGTGTAATAGTCCCCACAAGTTTGGTGTTCTAGGCCTTAAACACCTTCTTGTTTGAGTAGATAGTATTTATTTATGCTTTTATCACTCATTTTCAGCACTTAATCATCTCTGCAACCTCCCTCCTTTCTTGGCTTTTTATTTTGCCTTGAAAGTGGTTTCAAGTCACTTGCTTGCCCAAGTATGAAATTGAGGTGTCATGCTTAATGATTTAATCTCTTAGGGAGTTCATTACCAACGGAATGATGCTTTTTTCATACCCAAAGCAACTTGTGTTTTGAGTCTTCTTTCCATTAGAGGACTTTAATTCATTATTGGACTTAATTTGCTAAGGAATGGTTGGTAAATTAAAATGAGTAATTGAAACTTGAAACTAAAATTGTGTAAGATAATAATTTGGTTGAGTTCAATCGAACGTTATGGAAACTTGGGTCATTTCATACTCATTAGTGATGAAATGATCCAAGTCTCAAAGGTCAACCACTTCTCCTAATCAACTCATGAAAGGGACGAGGTTAGAGTCTCATTTTGTTGCATTTAATGAAATTACACACTTTGGTTTGTGAGCCATCATGCAATGAAATTGCCTGAGTTGATGGTTTGTGGGCCAAGGTTTGTCTCCCTTCGATTTGTCCATGAAAAGGGGAATGAATTGTGCAAACAAGCCCTTGAGAAATACAGTGTCCTGCTCTGTTTGCTCTCAGTTCCAGCAAGGAAGTCCAGTCATCAGTGGCCGACCGACTGGCCACCATTTGTAGCCGGCCGACCATCATCAGTGGCCAACCGGCCCCCCTGTCGGTTCCCAGTGTAAAAATCAGTAGTGAGCTCCTGAAGCAGAGCAGAATTGGTCCAGAGGTGGAAAACCAGTGCAAGGGTTGTGCAACAGAAGCAATTGGAAACAAAACAGTGGATGTTTTTCGGGTGGAAACTGAGCATGCATACATCCCTCCATTCCCGAGACTACTTGTTTAGTTTGATTAGTATTTAATCACAATTTTGTTGTAATTAATTAGTTGTGGTTAATTAATTTTGATGTGTATTGTTAATAAATTAGTTAGTTACCTAGTTATTCGATTTCGTTTTGTAATTAGTTAACTAGAATAGTTAATTAATTCGAGTATTGTAATAATTAGTTTAATTAGCTTAGCTTGGCTTAGCTTAATTAGCTAGTTAGCTTAGCTGTAATATTGCAATAAATGTGCGTGTGTGTGTATGTCTTCCTCCCCCACGTCTTTTTCCTTTTTATTTACTCGCTTTTAATGGTTAGATTAGGGACATCATATTTCAATTAGCATACCTTATACCTTATGCTTGCATCCATTCATTCGTATTGCATGCACCGAGGCTCGGCGCATCATTCAAATTGCATTGCCATTTCAATACTTTGTTGAAAACGTGTTTAATCACATGTTGTTTAAATTGCTTCATATGCCACATTAGTAGCCGGGCCTATTAATTGCATCTTTTGCATGTGTTGCATTAGGCATCTTACGTAGTTAGGAATCATGTATATTTTTCTAACTCATACTTTCTTAGCTTGGAGTACTACGTGAGTTGTTAGTGCTTTAGCATACTTGCATGAATGTTCATGTTGCCATGTTTAGCATGCTTGCCATAAGGCTATATGCTTACTTGCTAAATTGCATGAATGCTTGCGAATGAAGGCTTGTTGTTTGAATTGGAACAATTCAATGAATGTAAGTTTTAAGCCCACTTTGTTGAGTGGAAAATCATGTTTTAAGCCCACTATGTTTGGTGGCAAATCCACAAACTCTAAGCTCACTTGAGGTGGCAAATTCAAACCATTTTTGCAAACAAACATGAGTTGAATTGTTCCAACTTGAGCAAACTAGTCTATGCTTGATTGTGCGCATCACATAGTGAAACTAGCTTAATAACCAAAATAAGAGCACATAATGTTTATAAAAAATCATATCATGATTAGTAGAGGCCGATCTTTGATCGGGCGAGTGGGGATGATCAATTCATGACCTTTCCCTCTCGTACCTAAGTTTCCGAGCCGAGTCAACTTTGGTGATGACGGACACATGGCCTTTGGCACGAGTCATGGGTTTCCTAAATTTCCATAAAAATAAAATATTTAGGTAGCGACTCTGTATCTAGCAAAGCAGTCCAATTTTGGCATTTTTGATTCAAAATCAATTTTCCAAAACGATTTACTGGATTTGGACTCTTTGGTGATTATCAGTTTCACATTACACTTGTGAGATCAGATTCAGAATCACAGGAGTCCGAACTGTAGGGATTTCTTTCAAACCTTTCGAAAGGGGGTCAAAAAAGGCGAGCCACAGTTTCTGGCGACTCTACTAGGGATTTAGAGAACTTGACTCGAACTCATGATATGTTATTTTATTTACACTTACGTGTTTATTTGCATTTGCATTTTGCATCGGTGCGCTTAAGTCACAGTGTTTGCCATCTGTTATTCCTGAACAGTTTGCTAGAGGCTTGCTTGGAAAAGTTTGCCAAAAGGCTGACCAGTTGCGGGCTCTGCCACGATGGGAACACAACCCTTGGATCTAGACTACTGCTGTACCTTTTGATCCTCATTTCACTTCTCAATGTTAGGTGTGAGAGGTATATTTGGTGGTCTTGCTGAGGTACCCTTTTTGACCAATCGGCCTAGTTGCATATCGAAAATCGTAGAGACTATTCCAAACTAGGACAGAATGCTCAGCCAAATAGAAGATCGCGTGAAACTGCATTGTATGAATAGTGAACCCTAGTTCCTGATGAAACTAGGACAGGGTAACCCTATCCCCTTATAGAGGTGTTTTGGCTCTCACTTAACTGGTATGTGTTTTACAGTGAAACTGTACAGGGATGTGCATATCAGTTGCCAAGTTGGTATCTGTTTTGGGAAAGAACTCAGTAAAAAGTACAGTCATTCAGCTGTGATCATATCCATTCTAGTGAAATTGGGCTGAAATGCTGTTTGTTTTCTCTTTTGCTAGATAGTCCTGGAACCATAGCTTCAGAAGGCTCTGATATCTCCCGGGTACTCTGGACTTATATCGATAGACTTTGTCAGGTTGGCATTTGTTCAGAGGCAACCAAAGTTTACCTCACTTCCCCCGGGTATAAGACAGATGAGAGTTAAGTAGGATTCACCAGTGCAGTGTCTACATCAGTCACCCTTCGGCTCACCAGTGTCCAGTCAGGTCCGGGAATGGTCATCTGCTTCTCACTCAGCACGAGTTCAAACACTGATTCTAAATGGCACAATATCCCCCCATCCAATGTGGAAGAACTCATGCAGCACTTACAGCAAACAGTTTAAGCACTACAGTAAGACGCTGCTCGTCAGACCGAAGTCATAGTGTAGACGTCCCCGAACGCCCCGGAGGGAATCCTGTTTTGTTCATTTGGGGCTCACTACAGTTCGGACGCAACGTCACGGTTTTGTATCTAATCTCGCAGAGTGCAATGCAAAACCGATGAATCATCAAAGAGTCTAAATCCGGCAAATCGTTTTGAAAAATAGATTTTTAGAAAGAAGTGCCAAACATGGACTGCTTTGCCAGATACAGAGTCGCCACCTAAATATTTTATTTTGGGGGAATTTAGGAAACCCTGACTCGTGCCTAAGGCCACATGTCCGTCATCACCAAAGTTGCCTCAGCTCGGGAACTTGGGTACGATTGGGGAAGGTCACTTCATGAGCACCCCCGCTCGCCCGATCAAAGATCGGCCTCTACTAACCATGATATCGAGTTTTGAAAACATTATGTGCTCTTATTCCAGTTATTAGCCTAGATTTACTACGTGATGTGCACAACATACAAGCATAGATTAGATCGCCTGAATTGGAACAACACATCTCATGTTTGTTTATTTTGAAAATGGTTTGATGGTGCTACCCGCAAGTAGGCTAAGACGTGGATTTGCCACCCTCGAGTGGGCTTAGAAAACGTGATGGTTTGCCACTCTCAAGTGGGCTTAAAACTCACAGTCAATGCATTATTCCAATTCAGATAATCCAACCTTCACCCACAGGCATTCAGGCAGTATATCACATAAGCAGTTAGCCTCATGGTAAACATGATATCATGGTAGTCAATCACACGCATGCAAGGATGCTAAAGCAAAAACACTTACCGAGTACTCCGAGCCAAAACAGAAACTAGTTAGTAATTAATGCATGATCCTAGTTCATGTTAAGATGGCTAATGCAACACATGCAAAATGCAACTAGAAATAGGCTCGGCTATCCTAAGAATGGCATATGAGATGCTACAGCTAACACGTGTTCAACTTGGAATTGGAATACAATGCAGTTAGTATGATGCGCTGAGCCCGGTGCATGCAATACAGATAAATGATACAAACATACAAGCATAAGTATGCTAATTGAAACATGCCCTAATCTAACCATCATAAGCTGGTAAATAAAAGGGAAAAAGACGTGGGGTTGGAAGACATACATCACACACACGCACACTTATTACAATTGTGCCCTCGTTCGGAGGGTCCGAATAAATAATACAGTCCGAATAAATAATTAACTTCTCTAGCTAATTAAATATTACAAAACCCTAATTAATTAACAAATTAACTAGGAAAGCGAATAAACTAGCATGCAAGCTATAAAATGGACTGCCTCAGCTCTTGTTCTGAATGACAAAAGATGCATGCATACTCGGGTCGCCTTGTCGGGAAATTCCATCGTGACGCCTCGCCTCGCCTTTGTTTGCAATTGATCTCAGAAACTTGCACAAAGCTCCAGAATGCTGAAACTCCACCTTGGGAAGGCCACCGATCAGTTATTAGCATGGGAGACCACCTGCCGAGCACCCTTTGTGGTGGAGACCAAAGAGGGTGGTCGGCCTGCCAGAAAATCTAGTCGGCTGACCAGTTTTCACCTCTGGTTTCTGGTTTTTCTGCAACAAAGGCAAGAGAGAGAAAAGGCAATGTATTTTTAACAAATGTGTGCATGACCACTCTCCCTGTCCTTGCACAAGCTCAAGGGAGTGTAGACCTCGATCCTCGTGCCACTAATCACGCATCTCGATGTATGATGGCCGAGAAGTCAAATTGCACGACTCAATGTGAAATGAATGCATATATAAACACAACAAGGCCTAAACTCCATCATGGGTAATCCGGAGTGTCGGCGGTCGAAAATTGAGACACGTTTCTTCACTTTGAGTATGAAATGCCCCTCGTTTCCCGTGTTTGGACTAACCCTACTCCAAACGCAATGCAATGAGATGGCATTCACAATGCGACTAACGTGCAACCCTGAATGCAATGCAACCTAATCATGCTGGCATGTAAGGGATGATATGCACACATGCAACCTAGCATACACAATGCTATGGACTAAAATGGCATACACAATGCACATGAGCTATATGGCATACACAATGCACACATACGAAGATGGATATATACAAAGGCATAATCAAAGCATACACAATGCGATGGTCAAACATGCAACAACCTGAACCAAATGGCATACACAATGCAAGGTGGACTTAAACCAATATGAGTGGACCTCAGCCACACTCAAATTAGTGGCCAAGTGATGAAAATGAGACAACCGAAATACATGCAAACATGCACGGATGCAAAGGATCGACCCTAAGGCACAACATGTAACTCTAAAAAAGTATGGAAAGGGATGACATATGGTATATAATGACACAAATTTCAGCTCTAAAATAGCATATAAGATGGTTCCAAAACATGCAAACAACTCACACAATGCATGCTAGATGGCCCGGATACCAAAACTAGTGAAGTGCATTACACTAGAGGTACACCAAGCAATGCACAAATGGCAAAACCACCCCAAAACAGACCCTAGGCAGGTCCAAGACAGTGGGAAAATGGCCTAAAATGATGGCTCAAAGTGCATGGAAATGAAGCTCATTCAATGGTCTGAAAACGAGGCATTTATGCACAACTCTCAAATGCATTTAAAGAGTGGAAAACATGACAATATGGCATGCATGTAAGCTCTGAAATATGATGTGTAATGGCCCCAAAACATGAAAACACCTCAGCATATGTATGTAATAGACCTCGAAGCTCAAAACTAAGCATGGATATTGAACTACAAGCATGCAAACTAAGCATCATTCGACCATGAGACCCAAAAATAGAGCTGAGGCAGTCCAAAATATGCACAAAATCATTTTAAGGCATGGCCAAAAGGTGCTAGAATCAAGGGCCAAAAGATCATGCAATACAAGCTAGTGAACCATAATTTGCACTACAACTATATGAAGCACATGAGAGCTCACCAAACTAGCCAAAAATAGAAGTATTCCATGCTAAATCATGCCCAAAAACCCATGGAAACATGGTCAACGCATGCAAGAATGACATGTCCCTTTGAAAGGCCAATAAGGGGGTTATTCTACACATATATAATGGACAAACAAAATGGCAAAACCACCTCTAGACAGAGGTTATGATTGCCCTAAAACTCACTGAAAAGGGCCTGAAATGAGTCTAGGAAGCATGCAAGCAAAGGCCCTTTTGAAAGGCCTTTAAAAGGATTACTCTACACATGCATAATAGACATTCAACATGGCAAAAAGGGCTCTGGACAGAGCCTAGGTAGGTCACAAAACTAACAAAAAGTGGCCTGAAATATGGCTTTGAAACATGCGAATAGGGGCTCCTTTGTAAGGTCGACAAAGCTAGTAAACAAAACAAGGGGTGAGAGGGTCACCCCTCTCTGATTTTGAGGCTTAAAAACACATGTTAGGCACTAAAAATTTGCTGGATTTCAGTGGTTGAAAGGCCAAACCATGGCCAACACAAACGCTCTAATGCATAGCTCAAAACAAGAGGAAATGAAGCATGCAAGGGGGTAGATGACCCCCAACAGAAAAATGGCCTTAAACAAACATGTTTAGAAGCTCAAAAAAAGACTTTTTTTAGTTTATGACAAAGCCTAAATATGCTTGAAAACTAGGCTAAGATATGGATCAAAATAATGCTCAAAAGAGGGAAAAATGATTACCCTTGGAGACCAGGAAAAACCAGCTGCCTCTGGACCCAAAAACCCAACCTTGAACCTCCGTAAATACCCTCGAAGGGTCTTAGGTTGATGATGGAAGGGTTAGGCTGTGGAGTTGTGTGCAAAGGGGCCAAGAACCAAGCAATTTAGAGCTCAAAAGAGAGAGATATAAAGAGAGATATATTGTTTAGCCCTAACAAAAATCTGAACCCTTGCCAAGGAAGGAGAGGCCTTCCTTTATAGAGCCAACAGTCCAAAGCTTCTCTTGGAAGCTTAAAACCAAGATTAAACATCCTCCATACACGTGTATGGAGGATGCAGCAAATGCCTCCCAGCTGGCATAGCTGGAACACACTCAGTGAGACAAAGTTGCAGGTAGCTGGCCGACCAGTTTAGGTGGTCGGCTGACCCCTTGCCCTAGTCGACCGACCAGGTTCAAAAGGGTCAAGCTCAAAAGGTGGTCGGCCTACCAGGATTGGTGGTCTCCCAGGTGAATGCAACTCAGTGGTGGTATGGGAGACCAGAAATAGTCGCTCAAAAGTGAGGGAGACCACTTACCTATCAAGAAAATCGGCCGACCGGGGAAATGTGGTCTCCAAGAAGAAAAGGTGGTCTCCCACCCTACTACCACCTTCCTAATGATGAAACTCGGGTCCATGCCAAAAATGAAACCCCACCGATGCGAAACGAAGGTTCGGGGGCCAAAACGCACAGCCGGGGGCCTCGAAAAATGACTATTAAGCATCGAAAGTGGCGTGCGACCACGAAGGTGGTCTCCCGGGCCACAGTGTCCCTCTAAGGAGAGGAAACAAGGTGTGTATGAAAAATCGGAGCAAACGAAGGTATTTAACCAGTCCCGAACCGAGGCACATAGCCGACGGCTCCGAAAACCGGAAACTGGTCTCCAAACGGGAAAAATGGCCTACGACCACGAAATGTAGCCTACGGCCACTGAGAGATGGTCTACGAGACCTCTCCCTCCCTTCAGGAAGAGAAAACTGAGAAAATAGGACCTGGTTCGCAAACCGAGGCAAGGCACAAAAAGGTTCCGAAGCTCGGAAGCAAGGCTCTCAGCCGAGACTTTGCAATCTCAGAACGAGCACAATATGCAACATCACCGAGCGCTCAGTTGGTGACGTCTGAGTCTTAAGGTCGGTCAAAAATGGGGTGTCTACAGTTGACCCTCTCTGACAAAACTCGAAAGTCATGAGTGACGGGAGTGAATGTCAAAGCCTAGAGACGACCCATTTTTGACAAGGCCGAAGACTTCGACAAACAGGCAAGATAAAAGAGATGCGCCCGCAGGCATGCCCGCAGGCGAAGGGCAAAATGAAAAATGATATGTGATATTACAAAACAATGTAGTAAACAATGCAAATGATATTCAATGCATTTGAGATGATCAAACCATAAGCAGTATCAAACCACACAAATATCATAAAGATGATAGAGATGCAAAATCCGTCTACCATAGAAAAGGTGCCGACACCCTCAAACCACAATCCCATTAGTGGAATAGGCGCGTACACATGCAGAACTATGTGTGTGTAGATGGAACACAAGATACAAGTAATTGGGCGGGGTATGATATAAGTGAGGAATGATCTGCTGAGAAAAGATCACGATCTTAAATGCTGGATGCAACACACTACACTACAATGCAATGAATGCAATGGATAAGGCGCGCGGCCAAATCGTATCTTGCCTAGGAAAGGCATGGACACAAACAAACCACGTCTAACACGGAAATGATGTCATCACCCTCAAACCACAATCCCTTTAGTGGAATAGGTGCGTACACAAAATCTCATAACTATGCTTCAACGTGAAAAGTATGGGCACATGCCAAACCAAGCTTAATATGGAAAGGCGCAAGCGACAGAATGGAGGTGATCCAACGGATATGCAGTAAATGCATGCAATATATGCTATATACAATGCAATGTACATACTATAATGCAATGGATGCAATGAATGGAGTGAAAAAGGCACGCGGCCAAACCATACCTTGCCTAGAAAAGATATGGACACAAACAAACCACGTCTAGCACAGAAATGGTGCCGTCCCTCTCAAACCACAATTCCCTCAGTGGAATAGGCGCATACACATAATCACATAACCATGCTTTGATGTGAAAAGTATGGGTACATGCCAGACCAGGCTTAACATGGAAATGATGCATGCGATGGATGCTATATGCAATGCAATAAACATAATGTGATGCAATAGATTGGAAGTGAAGGTACCTTACAGGGGCAATTAGCAATGACCTACCTCAGCAATGTCTTACCTCATGCTGATGTGGGAATCTTTCCTTTCTTTTCGGTTGAACCACATGTACTACTTTTCTCCCTGACTGTGGTCGCAGCTTTCCCTATTCTCCAACAGGGTGACAGACTAGGTTGATTCAGTAACTAGAATTGAGGCGCATACACATGCTATCTCAATCTATGGGGCTGCCATACAGATTTCAAGCCGAGCATATACCCCTGGGTATTTAAACCAGACTTTAGTCTCGAAAATCCCGAACCTTTGCGTTCTAGGCATGAGCCATTCGAACTCTAGTTTCCACCATCTCAGTTGGTCTCCTAGGAACTCACCGCAAACACAGGCAGGTGGCTATACTAGACCACCGGAAGTCATTCGGGCACGACAAACACCAAAGGAATTGCACCTTTAGAGGATTTAAGGTCTCCTAGACCAGAGAGTGCACAAGACAGTGCGAATAAAGATGCAGGATTTAAGGTCTCCTAGACCAGAAAGTGCACAAGACAGTGTGAATGATACAAAAATACAATGTGCACAAGACAATGCGATGCAGAGTGAATGCACAAAACAGTGCTAAACAGATGCACAAAATAGTGTGATGCTAAAGGTATACAAAACAGTATGAGCAGGGTGAATGCACACAACAGTGCGATATAGATAAGGTGCGCAAGATAGCACGATGCAATGCACTAACAAGTGCAGGTAAGGTGCGCAAGATAGCATGATGCAATGCACTAACAAGTGCAGGTAAGGTACGCAAGATAGCGCAATAAAATGCATGCACAATGCAAGTAAGGTGCCCGAAATAGTGCAATGCGCGAAATAGCGTGAATGAAATATAATGCACTAACAAGTGTGGAGAGGTGCGCAAAATAGCGCGATGTGATATGCAAAGCCCAAGACAGTGCGATTGAGGTGCGTAAAATAGCGCGAATGTACACTGCACAAAACAGTGCGATTGAGGTGTGCAATATAGTGCAAATGATAAACTGCACAAAACAGTGCGATGCGTAAAATAACGCGAATGTAAACTGCACAAAACAGTGCGATACGCTAAACAACGCGAGTGATTTGAAATGCACTAAACAGTTCGATACGCTAAACAGCGCGAGTAATTTGAAATGCACTAAACAGTGTGATACGCTAAACAGCGCGAGTGATCTGAAATGCACGAAATAGTGCGATACGCTAAACAGCGCGAGTGATTTGAAATGCACTAAACAGTACGATATGCTAAACAGCACTAGTGATATGCAATGCACAAGATAGTGTGAGTAAGATACAACCACAAGATGCACAAGACAGTGCTAGTGAGATACAAAGTGTAAGTGCACAAGACAGTGCAATAAAATGCATCTTCTATGCAAGTATAGGGGCATTTTCTACGCAATAGATATGAGCATTTTCTATGCAAGTATGGAAGCACATTCTATGAAATATTGAAAGCATATTCTATGTATGAGACAAGCAAAGCATATTCTATGCGGAATCGAAAGTAAGCATATTCAATGCATGAATCATAACGATACGCGGCACGTATGCAACAACAGTGTATATGAAAGTTCACATTCTATGTGTGGGGAAGTGGTTTGGAAATACTCTTCGGATCCTGGGAGACGCTAGTGATCCTCAGCTAGTCACCTGAAAAGATACAAGCACTCCGGTCGGGGGTGCCGGAATTAGCACTCCGACGGACAAGTTAGTTCAGACACTCAGGGTAGCTTACTTTCTAAGTATTTGTGAAGTGATTCTTACATACCTTTCTATAATCGTTGTTCTTGTATTTATACTTGTTCTTTTTGATCCTCGGGGCTAGGGCCTACTTTTTGATTATTGCCCTTTCTTTCATTCGGAGCTACTAATCTCCATCTATTCGGCTTTACTCACGTATTCGGCATCCTGGTCACGCAATATGAAGCCAGATAGTATCTAATTTCTGGAGCGCGCATCCTCCGACTCTTCTATTTATTCGGCTCCCACAATTGCCCCCCAAGCATTTCACCGACGACAGTTGGCTAGAGTGCTTGGTTTTGAATTCCTCATCCTTCTGCAGACATCTAAGCACACCCCTTTCGATTGTCGTATCGACTCCCCGCCCCCTCGTACGTGTCTATTTATTGCGATTTAAAATTTTGAGGTCCTTTCCAGTGTATATTTTATGATGCTCATCGCTGGATTGCCTTCTGAATCATCCCCGAAACTCTCCTCCGATATCCTCTTCATCCTTTGTAAGTTCTCTCCTCCCTTGCTTCAAGGACTCTTTCTGATTTATTCCTTCCTCGGCATATTCTCATAGACTAGGATATGGCGAAACATTTAAAAGACCTCCTCTCGTTAGATCGTATTACTGGCTTTAAACGCCATTTCTCCATTCCTGATGATGTCCATTTGTCGCTTGTGGCAGACGGCACTCTTGATATGGAGAGGGAGGATGAAACCACGATTGTCTTTCCTATTTTGTCAATTGCAGAGGGTGGAGTCCATTTCCCTCTTCACCCGTTTCTTAGGGCTGTGCTTCGCCATTGGGGTTTAATCCCTTCCCAACCTAATGTGAATTTCTTTAGAGTTATAATGGGGGTTATAGCGCTCAACCGTCGCCTAAGAATTAACATTGGCATTCCAGCCATCCGGCATTATTATGCCTTGGCTAAGTCTTCTGGTTGGCACGGGCGTTTCTTCCTTAGGGCCAAGGATGTCGACCATCAGCTGATAACTATGCTTTCTAGTTCTGGAAAATGAGTTGATGATGTTATGGTCGTTGCCCAGGGTAACTGGGAATTTGGCGAAGGGGAGGATCGCGCCGACCCTATTCCCAGACGGAGGGGCGAGCCAGATGGCTGATTGCTTTCTCGCTTTTATTATTTGTTCGTTTTTTTTATAAAGCCTCTTTTTTGAAATGTTACGGCTTGGCTTGTGTAGGGAGAAATTTGAAGAAAGTTCTGTCTTCAACTGACGGCGCCATTCTTTCAGATATCGAAGTCGCGCTTAAATATTTCAGCCGTTGAAGTCTTCAGAAACAAGGCATGGCGGCCCACATTCTGCTTCGTTACGAACTGACATATATGACCTTCTTGGTGGTGGAAAGTATCCCGGTTCCGAAGGGTGAAGATTCTCTCGTCGCTCTCATTTTGTCCGACTTCAAAAACTTGAGGCAGGTTGGTTTTGGAGGGTCGGATTCGGAGCGGGGTGTAGCTAATCTTACCGAATCTGACGCGCTATTGAGGTGGAGACGGCGGAAAATCGGGATGTCGAATCTACCTTGATCGTGCAGGCCGGCCAAGAAGTCGAGGCAGAGAAACGTTCCGCTGAGTTTGAAGCCGGCGTAAAAGAACATGGAAAACGTCCTTGATTAGAGGGATCGGACGTGATCGTTCCTTTGGTCATTTAGCCGATGATAAAAAATGTGCTGGTTTCTTCTGATGCTTCGACACTTAAAGATCCAGAAGTCGCATTCAGCTTGGCTACGTCCGTGTCTTTGCCGTCTGACAAGGAGGCTTTCCGGGTGGAAACGGATCTAGATGCGACAGCACTGGCTGCTCAATCGACACTTTTGGTACATATTCGAACTTAGCTTCACTTAATCCAAATACTATTGAAGTTATGGTTCTAAATTCTTATTTTACAGATCGTCGGATGGATAGCTGATATGGGCCGTCGCCATCGCGACGCCGTCAAACGGATTGGTCATTTACGCGAGGAAGTTGAAGGCCAGAGGAGAAGGGCCGAAGTCGAAGCGTTGAGGGCGGACAAAGAAGCCGAGAGGAAGGCGGACGTGAGAGAAGATGCGCTCAAGTTGGCCCTGAAAGCAATCTCCAAACTGGAGGCTGAGTTGGCTGAAATGAAGACAGTGAAGGAATCAGCCGAATCGGAGTCTTCCAAAGTATTCGAGGAATCCGTCGAATCGGAGTCTTCCAAATGCTGGGCTCGCCGAGTACGTGAACCAAGTCCCCAAGTTTGAAAATCGGGGATTCAAACATGGCTGGCATAAAGCCTTTGCTGCTGCTGACGCTCAATTGATTGTGCCAATACCATATGAGCAAGTGGATGTTGAGCCATTGGAGTCTGATTCCGATGGCCGATCCGGCCGACTGACAGTTTTTAGGATGTTGCATGTATTTTTACAGTTTTAATTTAGTATTTTTCATCTTTTGCAACAGTCAGTGTTTGGTTTTTGAATGTATTTTTACGGTTTTAATTTTGTATTTTTCATCTTGTAGCTTTCTGTTTGGTAACTTGAGTATATAAAATTTCCAGAGTTGTGCTCAACTGGCTAAGGAAGATATTGTTGATGAATGATATTGCTTTCGGTTATGGTTAGATCGGCTGCTTAGCTTAGGTATTTGGCCGATCAGATCTGTCCTTGCCTTAGCCAGGGCGCGAGTTTGGAAAGCCGAATGGCGTAACTCGTGGGCTGGCTGAGGCACACATTGATCGGCGCTTGCGCTTGAAAACATGGCAGACCAGATTAGTGAATCTGCCCTCGCCTTAGCCAGGACGCGAGGTTGAAAAGCAGAATGGCGTAACTCGTGGGCTGGCTGAGACACACATTGATCGGCGCTTGTGCTTGAAAACATGGCAGACCAGATTAGTGAATCTGCCCTCGCCTTAGCCCAGGCGCGAGCTTTTGGAGCTGGGAAGCTGAATGGCAGAACTCGTGGGCTGGCTGAGGCACACATTGATCGGTGCTTGCGCTTGAAAACATGGCGGACCAGATTAATAAATCTACCCTTGCCTTAGCCAGGGTGCGAGCTTGAGAAGCCAAATGGCATAACTCATGGACTGGCTGAGGCACACATTGATCTGCGCTTGCGCTTGAAAACATGGCCGACCAGATTAGTGAATCTGCCCTCGCCTTAGCCCGAGCGCGAGCTTTTGGAGTTGGGAAGCCGAATGGCGGAACTCGTGGGTTGGCTGAGGCACATATTGATCGGTGCTTGCGCTTGAAAACATAGCGGACCAGATTAATAAATCTGCCCTTGCCTTAGCCAGGGCACGAGCTTGAGAAGCCGAATGGTGTAACTTGTGGGCCTGCTGAAGCACACATTGATCGGCGCTTGCGCTTGAAAACTTGGCGGACCAGAATAATAAATTTGCCCTTGCCTTAGCCAGGGCGCGAGCTTGAGAAGCCAAGTGGCGAAACTCATGGGCTGGACAATTGTCATCTGACTTTTGACGTTTGGGATTACTGACATTGCCTCAGGAGAGCTGCATACATTGAAGGATAAGTGGTGCAGGTGTACGCCAGAGGCCCTACTTATTTCTATTCAGGCAACTTGGGAGGGACGAAGATTGGCTGAATTAGACGCCGCAATGAGTCGCAGTAGCGAGCCTATGCGTACGGGAAGAAGAACGTCCAAGGATCGGGAAACACAGTAGCCCCTTAGTCTTCGAAGCGTATCGCCCCGAAAGGACAGGCAACAACGGGGAAATTCCCTGCACCCGCGACCGAGAATCGAGCTTGATGCGACGCCACGACCGCTGAGTTTTGTGGTTTTTGTGAGGAATAGACCAATGACGGAGGCGGATTCTATCATTAAAGACCCAGGTGTAGCAGTCGAGTTCACTCGACAGATCTTCTCACCGAAAGCCCAACAATCGATGGTCGGACGTCAAGATTTCAAAGTATTTTGAGACGGCATTCATGGGGCCGAGAAAGGACTATATACTGCTCACGAAGTCGGCATGCGTCTGCAGGAAGCGTGACGTGAGAGTGAGAAAAGGGAAGAAAGGAATCGCAGTCTGGAGATTCGCGCGAAAAAGGCTGAGCGTGAGCTTCGAGAGCTGAAGAATGTTCAAACGAGCGCATTAGTGGCGGTCGGTCAATCTAAATTGGTTGTTGAGAGAGTGACCCAACGGACCTCGGGTTATGAAAAGGGGTTTCAGGACGGCCTGAAGGTCAAGATAGAGAAGACCAAACGAGACCTTGCTGAGGAGGTCTGCCGATGTGAAAATCGTGGATTCAAGCACGGTTGGATCAAGGCCCTTCAAACCGAGGAAGCTCTCAAAGCCATGGGCATTGATTCGGCCTCGCCCCTGTATCATCGCCACTACTTTCCTTATTCCGATTTCGAAATTGAGAAGAGTGACGATGAGGGCGCCGAATGAATAGACTTCGCGCCGAATAAATAGAATTTCTTTTATTTTCAACGTTTGTATTCGGTCTTGAAATGTTGTGTTTAATTAATTGTATTATTTCAACTTTCTGCCAGGGTTTGTGTTGCGTGGCGTAAATATTTAAACATGTATTGACCAGCTTGAATTAAGAACGATTCTGTGATTATGCCTTCGGCCCTAAGGTGTCATGCACTGAAAGGGGCTCCGAATCCGGAGACTTTAATTTGGCCAATCGTGATGTTCATGAAGGGCGCTCTGAATCCGGAGACTTAGTCAGCCCTATGGTGTCATGCACCGAAAGGGGCTCCGAATCTGTGGACTTAATCGACCCTAAGGTGTCATGCACCGAAAGGGGCTCCGAATCCGGAGACTTTAATTTGGCCAATCGTGATATCCACGAAGGGCGCTCCGAATTCGGAGACATAGTCGGCCCTATGGTGTCATGCACCGAAAGGGGCTCCGAATCCGGAGACTTAATCAGTCCTAAGGTGTCATGCACCGAAAGGGGCTCCGAATCCGGAGACTTTAATTTGGCCAATCGTGATATCCACGAAGGGCACTCCGAATCCGGAGGCTTTAATCGGCCCTAAGGTGTCATGCACCAGAAGGGGCTCCGAATCCGAAGACTTAATCGGCCTTAGTAGGCTTGGGAGTGGGCTAGCGAAAGCAAGAAACTTTGTATTGCAAAGGTGGAACATGTACAAGTATCAGGCCCACAAGTCGGGTCAATGATAGAATTTACGTAAATGTGTTGAATTCCAAGGCCGTGGCAGGCTTCTTCTGACATGTCTGAGAGCCGATATGCCCCTGTTCCTACGATGGATTCTATCTGATAGGGGCCGTCCTAGTTTGGACCCAATTCTCCATCGGCCGGTCTCTGGTCGGCTGGAAGTACCTTCTTCAGGACAAGCTCTCCTGGCATGTATCGGCGCAACTGAACTCGTTGATTATACGACTTGGCGAGCTGCTGCTGGTACCGTGCCATGGATGCCAGGGCGCGGTCCCTTCGTTCCTCAATGAGGATCAGATCCAGGGCAAGCATCATGTCGTTTCGGCCCGTGTCAAAAACTTGCGATTTTAGAGTTGGGAGGCTGATTTCCAGGGGTAAGGTTTCCTGGGTTCCGAAGCATAGAGCAAATGGCGTTTCTCCAGTGGATCTCCTTGGCGTAGTATGATGAGCCCACAATACACTCGGCAATTCTTCCACCCTTTTGCCTTTATCTTTTTCCAACCTCTTTTTGATGCTGTCCAAGATGGATTTGTTAGAGGCTTCAACTTGACCATTGCTTTGGGGGTAGGCCGGTGTCGAGAAGTAAGGCCGAATGCCATATTTGCTGGATAGCTCTCGATATACGCCACAATCGAACTGGGTGCCATTGTCTGAGATGAGAGCTCTCGGAATGCTGAATCGTGTTATGATGTTTCTCCATACAAAGCGTTTAATGTCGGCATCTCATATATGTTTCAAAGCCTCCGTTTCGACCCATTTTGTGAAGTAGTCTGTCGCGACAATTAAGAATCATTTGTTCCCTGGGGCCCTGGGCAATGGTCCTACGATATCAAGTCCCCACTGAGCAAACGGCCAGGGGCTGGTGATAAAATTCAACTCTTCAACAGGCAGATGGGTTAATGGAGAGAACTTTTGGCACTGTTCGCATTTTTTTACATAACTCTCCGCGTCAGCTCTCATTGTCGGCCAATAGTATCCCTGCATTATAGCTCGATGGGCTAGGGAGCGTCCACCAGAATGGGCACCACAACTGCCCTCATGTATCTCTGTCAGAAGCCCCTCCACTTTGTCGGGGTGCACGCATTCCAAATATGGACCAGAGAGGGACTTTTTGTAAAGCCCTCCTTGCAGATCCAGATAGTATCACAGGGCTTTATTTCGCAGCTTGTGTGCTTCTTTTTTGTCCTCTGAGAGTTGTTCAGAGGAGAGGAATGCAGCAATGGGGTCCATCCAGCTTGGTGCGAATTCTATAACGTTGACATGGATTTCATTTGGAGGGCCAATGCTCGGCTCCGGGACGAAACCTACTTCGATGGTCCGCTTGATCTCAGAATTGATGGCGGAGGCTAGGCACGCCAAGGCATCCGCGTGTGTGTTTTGGTCGCGTGTTATTTGGTTCAGTTCGTGATGGTCAAATTTTGCCAGCAAGAAATTGGCCATTTTCATGTAGGCCTCCATACGGTCGTTTCTTGCCACATATTCCCCCTTTAGCTGATTGATTACCAATTTTGAATCACAAAACACAAGCAGACGCCGAGCGCCAAGAAGGTGCGCATTCCAGAGACCGGCTAGAAGGGCTTCGTATTCGGCTTCGTTATTTGATGCTTCGAAGCCAAGCTTGACAGCTTGCTCAATTACTGTGCCGTCTGGAGACATGATTACAACTCTGGCGCCACTGCCCCTTTGGTTAGATGATCTATCACAGCACAATTGCCAAATATCCCCGACATAAATTCTCCAGTTCGGCTTTGGTAGAACTTCAGCCTTTGGTCGAGCTTCATCTGGTTTGAGGTTGGCAAGCTCGCCGGTGAATTCGGCAACAAAGTCGGCCAACACCTGCCCCTTGATTGCAGTTTTAGGTAAAAATTGAATGTCGTATTGGCCGAGTTCAAGAGCCCATTTTGAAACACGTCCTGATGCTTCTACACTTCGTAGTACTGATCGGAGGGGATAATTTGTTAGCACTCCAATGCTATGTCCCTGGAAGTAATGCATCAGTTTTCTTGCTGCCATGACTAAGGCTATGATGAGTTTTTCCAACAGAAGGTAGCGAGTTTCGGTATCAACCATTGCCTTGCTCACGTAATACACTGGTCGTTGCTCCCCCTCCTCTTCTTTTAACAATACGGCGCTGACGGCCCTATCAGAAACTGCTAGATATAGGATAAGCGGGTCACCAGCGGCGGGTGTTGTCAAGAGAGGTACTGAGCGGAGGTAGGTCTTGAGTCCGTTGAAAGCTGTTTCGCATTCGACGGACCATTCAAAAGCCTTACCCTGTCATAGTGTCTGAAAGAATTGTCGGCAGTGATCTGTAGACCGGCTGATAAACCTGTTGAGTGCAGTGGCCATCCCCATCAACTTTTGGACTTCTTTTACTGAGTGGGAGGAGCTGAGTTCCAAGATTGCTGTGACTTGCCTTGGGTTGGCTTCGATTCCTCGGTGATTGACGATGTAACCCAGGAATTTGCCAGAGCCGATTCCGAACGCACACTTGGAAGCGTTCAGTTTCATTTTGTATTTGCGTAAGATACTGAATGTCTTTTCTAGATCGGCTATATGACTTTGTTCTTCTTTGGACTTGACCACCATATCGTCGATGTATACTTCCATAGTGTGGCCGAGTTGCTCTTTGAACATGGCGGTGACCAATCTTTGGTAGGTTGCCCCTGCATTCTTTAGCCCAAAGGGCATAACTTTGTAGCAATAGGTTCCTCTTGGGGTGAGGAAGACAGTTTTATCCTGGTCATCTGGATGCATGGCGATTTGATGGTAGCCTCTGTAAGCATCGAGAAAGCTCATGCACTGGTGGCATGCCGTCGCATCGACGAGATGGTCGATTCTGGATAGAGGAAAACAGTCTTTGGGGCAAGCTTTGTTCAGATCTGTGAAGTCGATGCACACTCGCCAAGTCCCATTTTTCTTCTTCACCACCACTGTATTGGAGAGCCACGTAGGGTAAGTGACTTCTCTAATTGCCCGGCGTCAAGCAGTCTGTCTACCTCCTCAACAACGGCGACAGTGTGCTCCGCGGCTGACCGTCGGCCTTTCTGAATGATCGGCTTACATTCCGGATCGACATTCAAATGGTGCTGTGAAACTAATGGATCTATTCCCGGCATTTCATACGGAGTCCACGCAAAGACGTCAAGATTGTTGTGCAAGAAAGAGATCAGCTGCTGCCTGTCGGCCTGATTCAGAGAGGCGCCGATCATGAAGAACTTTTCTGGGCTGCCATCAATGTCAACTCGGTCCAAATCTTTCGTGGCCTTCTCATTTGGATACCGCCCAACATCGTCCAGGATCTTCCGATTCGGCACCTCAATGGAGTTTACTTGCAGTTCCTTTGGCGTTCTGGCGGCAAGGAGATAACATGCTTGTGCCGATTTTTGGGATCCGCGGATTTGCTCAATGCCGTGTTCTGTTCGGAAACGTAGCAATTGATGATAGGTGCTTGGGACGGCCTGCAAGGTATGCAACCACGATCACCCCATGATGAGATTGTACGACGATGGTAGCCTGACGACTAAGAATTCCACGTCCACCATTCTGGAACCTGCTCGAACGGGTAAGCTGATTTTTTCCAATGGGTACTCTGGAGTGGCATTGAAGCCAAATAGTGGATAGGGAGATGGAGTCAGGTCTGACTCGTTGAATCTGAGTTTGGTGAAGGTTTTATGATACATAACCTCTGAGGTACTACCCTGGTCGATAAGAACGCGTTCGACGGTGAACCGGTTTACGCGCAGCTCAACAACTAATGGATCGATGTGGGGGAGTGTTACACCGATCAAGTCAAAATCGTCGACAGTGATACTTGGCGTTTCTCGGGGCCGCTTTGCTGGCGTGAATTGCTGTTGGGGGCCTAGATGTGGTTGGGTCGCATGCACGGCCGGGGCCGCTGGAAAGCTGTATATCATGTGAACGGTCTCAAGCGAAGATGCATCCTTCGGATGGGCAGGTGTTTCGACCATACTCCTCCAGACGCATTGGTGGAGACTTTCGTCCTTTGCCAACTCCTCGAGATGATCTGCCCTCAGGGGTCACTTATTTTGCTATTTTCGAGGCTAGATCGTGACAAAGGCGTTCATTTTCAGCGATGACGTTGGCCAACCTCTGTTGGGTTTGCCTAGCTTGTGCCATGGTCGCTTGTATTGTCGTTTGCATTGGGTTTGAAGATGAGCAAAGGTCTGAGGCAAGTCTTGCCGCGATGGTTTTTGGTCAAAGCGAGTTTGCTAGAATGGGGTCAACTCTCTGTGTGGTCTCGTCAGCGGCTAGCGGAGGATCTTCAGTCACGCCTGCCATGGGTGTGTTTGAGTATTCCCACAAACGACGCCAGTTGTGAGGAAGTGGTTGGAAATACTCTTCGGATCCTGGGAGATGCTAGTGATCCTTAGCTAGTCACCTAAAAAGATACAAGCACTCCGGTCGGGGGTGCCGGAATTAGCATTCTGACGGACAAGTTAGTTCAGACACTCAGGGTAGCTTACTTTCTAAGTATTTGTGAAGTGATTCTTACATGCCTTTCTATAACCGTTGTTCTTGTATTTATACCTGTTCTTTTTTATCCTCGGGGCCAGGGCCTACTTTTTGATCATTGCCCTTTCTTTCATTCAGAGCTACTGATCTCCATCTATTCGGTTTTACTCACGTATTCGACATCCTGGTCACGCAATATGAAGCCGGATAGTATCTAATTTCTGAAGCGCGCATCCTCTGACTCTTCTATTTATTCAGCTCCCACACTATGCAATAGAGGAGCATCAAATATGTACTCTGGTGCTCTGATTTGCCTCTTAGAGGACTTCGCAACACACTCAGCTAAAAAAGGGCACACCCTGTTCATATTGGCGAGAGATAACATCTGCATGTGAAACCCTCGGGTGCTGCTTGGACTGCCATTCTGACTTGAAACAGGCTTACACTTGGGGTCGAGATATACTCATACTCCAAAGAAATGGCGAGGCCTGAGAAGGTGCACCTGGAATGTAGTCTCGAATTTTGCTAAAGTTGAAACATGCTGAGATGCTCCAAATTTTCCCTCTTTTTTTTTTGCTTTGCAGTCCGGAACCTAAATAGCTTCAAATAGGTCCATGTTTTACTATTCTGACATGACCTGGGTTGAACCCTGCGACTTTATGAAAGAACCAATCCTGTTTTGCACAAATGTGGAGAACGACATGGCAATCTGAGCACAAAATGATTTTTGAAATTGAAATGAGAAAAGGGTTCTCAACCGGGTATTGAGCCTACAACTAACCACAGCCAAAACAACTCAATAATGGAAAACAAAGGTAGAACAACCTAAACACAACTCAATAAAGGAAAAACAAGGTAAAATGACCTAAACATCTGTTGACACTCAAACGACTCAAAACAAGAATCGAGACAAACAAAAAACGCACAAACACAACACTTAGCTGTGTTACAAAGGCAAGAGGCCTCTCGGTGCACGAGGAGCCAGTTTCTCTGGGTATTTTTTTCTACCATTTCTTATTTGTGATTCTTACATCACTCGGCCCTCAGGCTCGGCTTTTCTCACAAAAACCTTTTCCTCACTTTTTCTCTCAGCGTACATCTCTCTATTCTTTAATCTCTCATTTTTTTATCCCTTCCCTGAGTGGTTGATGGATAAACAAAAAGTTGCAAGCTCTTGCCCCTAGCACTCAGCTAGATTCTTCTTTTTCTACGCGTAGCTAGTGAGTTCCTCCCGTGGAGGGGTTGTGCTGCAACTGAGCGTGTAGCGAATCTGCAACTGACATCGGCTGTCGATGCTCTGCCGAGGAGTTTGGACGTGGTTAGATCTGTCCAGATAAGGGAGTGGAATATCTTGATCCATTCCAATTCATGCTTTGTACATGGCTTGATACCTCGTTGCTTGGAGGATGAGAGAGCTTTCAGCCCTTTACTGGCAGCTTCAGTTGTGCCCTTTCTGGTAGGTGGAGTGCTCTTCTTGGCAAGTATGTTGACAATGGGGAAAAGACAGAACACCTGACTCAACTGTGCCCCTAGACTCAACTGTGCCCCTAATTCATCATTTTGACCATTTTTTGTTTTGGTTTTCTACTAAAACAATTTTGACCAACATGAGAGTTAAATTAACATACTTGTTCGATTTTCTTATTTGAAATCATGCAAGTCAGGTTATGAGCACTGAAAATTTTCCTTTTTTGGATCGAAGAAAGGGTCTAGTTTTTAGAAAAATGAAATAATTTTCGAGAAAATTAGTCAACCTCAGTAAAAATTCTCAAAAACTATTTTTGCAAACGGCCACTACTCAATGGGCACGGAACCTACTCTTGAGATGCACGACCTTGGACCCATAAACAATGGAAAATTGCCCCTTGTTTGAACGACACTACATGGCAACTGAAAGTTGCCCCTAGTCTGAATAGCACCGCAACACATTGTATGGCAACAGAAAGTTGCCCCTTGTTTGAATGGCACCGCAACACATTGTAATCAGTCTTCAGAGTGACGATCACAACCGAACTCTCGGATACAGAGAAGAGAAAGATGACCAAAACCATCACATGGACACAATCGAATTTGAAGTGTTTTACGGCTGGACTTCAAAATGAAGTTGCCTACGTATCCCAAAGATGGGAATCAGGCCTTACGTAGTTCGGGGTAAGGTACACTCATGTATTAACCCTCACTTTTTACGCTCTAACTTTTGCCAAGGCCGCCCTTCTAGGTTTTCAACCTTGCGAGCTTTGTTTTTTCTTTTCTTTTTTTTTTTTCATTCTTTGCATTTTTCTTTTTTTTCCTTCTTTTTTTTTTTTTTTTTTTGCATTTTTTTTTTTTTTGCATTCTTTTCTTTGCTCTAACTTTTGCCTGGGTGGCGCTTCCGGGTTTTCGGCCCAACGAGCCTCTCAAGGGTAAAAGTGAAGCTTTGTCCATGTCAAATGGTTTTGAGATCCTAAAGTCATCTGAATCCAGGAGAATGGCTACTGTTCGCTGATGATGTAAGAGTCCATCTAATGGGGCTAAAATTGCCCCTAGTGTTGTGGATAGGAACTCAGTTATCCTTCAGCACAAACTTTCTTCTTTCCTCCCTTCTGGGATTTGGCATTCTTGCCAGTCTTCATTGATTTGCAAGATGATCCATCTTCGGCTCTTCGAGCACATCTGACATTTTTGCCCCTAGTTCGAGGGTTGCTTCTGATCTAGCTTTGCAAGCTTCTTTTGATGACATTTGATCTTCTTGGTCTGACTTCCCTGCTCCTAGTTCGAGGGCTGCTTCTGATCCGGCCACACAGGCCTCACATGGTGGTTGACCGTTGAACATTTTGAACCTAAGTTCAAGGCTCAAAAGCAAAGGGGTCAAGTCTCGAGGCTAAGAGCGATCCTAGGCTGCACAATCTCAAGAGCGATTCCACACAGGTTTTCGTAGGACCACGCAAAATTTTTTTTTTTTAAGAATGCGACAAATCGCTCGTGCTGAAGACAATATAGAACCAATCTGGATCAAGCTAGGGTCCTTCTCAGTACTCACAAACATGATTTCATTCATTAAGGGCTTAGCATGCCTCTGTTTCTTCTTAATTGATCAAATTTTTGAAAATCCCGAGGAATTCCTTCCTCTTTGTTTTCAACACAGTATTCAAAAAGGTTTTGAAAAACTTAGGTCAATGCAATGAGTTCGAGGCTCAAAAAAGTAGGCAAAAAGTACTGTCGTCTCATTCAGAACTTCTGGCACAACTGGCACAAGGCAGAAGCGAACACAAGAATGTGAAAATCACTGATGTTCATTCAAATCTGTCGGCATTACTAGCTCCAAGGCAGAAACAGACTCAAAAGAAAATGAAAAGACAAACACAAAACAAGCAAGTGATGTCCGAGGTAACACCCTCGAAATCACCCGACTCTAACAAAACAGGACTAACTCGATATAACAAGACAAACTCAACAGACTCAGCACAAAAAGACTGACTCTATACAAAACAACAAGACTGACCCAAGCCGAAAAGTACAAAAGCTAACATTTGTATATTGCTCAAAACAGTGCGTGCCATTCCCACGTCTGGAGTAAATCGAGTGCCACCTGCAGCTGGTTCATCCCCTGATCACATGGTCACATTATCCCCCAAGTTCACCGATCCAGTGTCGATAGACTTTGCAGGACCTGACGCGAAGATGACCCTTTTATCAATCAGATCTTGTATTTCATGGTGAAGACGAAGGCACATGTCAGTGTCATGGCCAGCTTGTTGATGAAAGACACAGTACTTCGCCGGGTTGTGGGAGGGAGGAAGTTTATTCAGTAATGGTCGCGGCTCTAGGGGCTTCAGATGCCCCTTTTTCATCAAGACCCCCAGGGCCGTTGACAGAGACATGTCCAGTGGGGTGAACACCCTCTGGCCCCGTGGTGGGTATTTGGCAGGTTGTGAGCCGGTTGTGTTAGATGTATCAGTGAAAGGGTCGGTAGGTACTGACTTTTGATGATCTCTTCCGAGTGTAGGATTGGAGCTGAAAGGGGTGTTTCTGGTACAACATCTCTTGTCTCGGCTTGCCCCTTGATTCAGACTACCCCCCACTTGAGTGGCAAAAGTATCATCCATAGTTTTTGCAACCACTGCAAGCACTTGCTATTTGTTTAGTCCTTTGGCCTTCAAAGCCTCAACAGCCCGTTAAAGGTGTTCATGGGGACCAATTCCTGTCCCTACCCTGTTCTTACCAGTCGCCCCCACTTTTCCAAGGGATCGACCTTCTTCAAATGCAGCCCGTCCCAAGATTGGGGAGCCTTTTGTCATGAAATTTCCGATATGTGATGTGGTCGATGAGGGAGTCAATGTCTTGGAGGCCAGATTTGTCACAGTTCTCTAAAGATCTTCGATCGTTCTCTTCAACTTAGAAGTAGTGGGCTTACGGGTTTGAGATGATTGGGGTCCAGCTGCATCCATCATGCATAAGTCCATGCTTTCTTGAATGAACACCTCAGGCTTGGGTAGATGGGCCGGGGTGATGTATATGCTGGGGTTGAAGGTGAATGGTAGTATATGGATGAGATTGAGGTGGGCAGGAGATGTTTGGTCATTGGGGTCTGAAGGTGGAGCTATCGCCCGGTTGTCGATGAGATTTTGGACCTCATGACGCAGGCGGTAGCAACGGTCAGTGCCATGACCGCACTGTTGATGGTACACACAGTACTTGGAGGGGTTATGTCTGGCTGGGAGTGGGTCAGGCAGAGTTTGAGGATCGAGGGGTTTGAGATACCCTCTTTCCATCAAGATTTTTAGTGCGCTAATCAGGCTAATATAGAGAGGGGTGAAAGTTCTACCCTGTGCTCGGGCTGGGCCGGCGGTTTGTAGGATTGGTTTGGCAAAAGGGTTGGCTGTGGCAACTGTATTGATTTTGGTGGGTTTGGGAATAGCGCTTCTACCAGCATTGGTACTCCCTGAAATCACCCTCCTTGTCGGTTCACTTGTTCTGGGAATGATCCCACCGTTCACCGCATTTTCGATCTGAACCCCCAGTTCATGCAAACTTTGGAAAGTGAATAGCGGAGCGACTATCAACTTTTGCAACATATCATGCTCGAGATTTCGCACCATCATCTACACTTGATCCCTCTCAGAAGGGCGGCGATCTGTCATCTGTGCTGCCTTTGCTCTCCACCTCGCAACAAATTCCACAAAAGGCTCTGTTGGGTTCTGGCGGGTTGCTTCAAGCTCTTGGATGGTCATTTCAACTTGCGTATTGTAAGAATACTGATCAACAAAGGCCTCAGCCAATTCTTCCCAATTTTGCTTCACTGTATTCTCTAACTTGGCGTACCAAACGGCTACTACACCCAATAGGGTTCTTCCATATAGAGAGAGTTTCTGTGGCTTAGTCAGATCCATCGGCTTCAGGATATCCAAGGAAAGCCGGATATGTACCATAGGATCTCCAAACCCGTCGAAACGGTCAATATGTAGCATTTTGAATCTTTCTGGGAGCCATATGGCAGCCTCGGTGTACCCATCCTCAATGTCAGGAATGGAGTTAAGGGCCTATGCCTTTTTGAATTGCTTCTCAAGGTTTGCAATTTTCACCACGGTCGGATTGAGGTCACTAGCATCAAGGGGATAAAGCCTCTCATTAGGCTGCACCAGGGGTCTAAAAACTCAGGCTTGAGCCAGCCCTTCTCGAGGATCTGGACCCTGCAAATCTTCAGCTGGCGGAAGTGGGTCAAAGTTTGGTTGGGTCCCAAAGCTGGATGTGAGGCAGTTGCCCTAGATGGGCGCTGCGTTTCAATACTGGTCTCAGCCTGCATGGTAGTTCCCTGATTTAACATTGCTATCACGGCCACAAATTCTTCCGAACCCTGTGCCATCACGGTCTGCTGATGATGTGACTGGTGACTGACGAATCAGATGAACCAGTGAGTCTTGACTGGCCTTTCTCTGCCTTGCCTTAGCGAAGGAAAACACTGGCTGCTCTAAACTGAGTCTCTGACTGGACAAAGTCTATCAGCACTAGTCCAATGCACCCGGGGGATATTGGAACCTTCTGAAGCTATGATTCCAGGACTACCTAGCAAAAGAGAAAACAAGCAACATCTCAGCCCATTTTTGCCAAAACAGATATGAGCGTAGCTGAATGACCGTGCTCTCTACCAAATTCTGCCCAAAACTAAATCTGATACCCGCGGATATAACTGATTCTCAAAACACTAATACCGATGCCCGCAGGCCTGATACCCAAACTTGCAAACTGATACACATAACCCTGAAGAGACACACTCTGATAGCACATAGCAGGCAAATGAGAGCTAAAACACCCCTATGTTGGGGTAGGGTTTCCCTGTCCTATTTTGCCAGGAGCAAGGGTTTCACTATGCACGTAGCGGTTTCAAACAACCTATAATCGGGTAAGCAACCTGTCCTAGTTTGGAATGGTCACTATGGATTCCGAATATGCACTAGGTTCAATGGTCAAAAGGGTGCCTCGGTGAAAACCGGGGTTTGTGTTCCCATCGTGGCAGAGCTCGCAACCGGTTAATCTTATGGCACACTTCTCGAAGCGAGCCTCCGGAAAAATGTTCAGGAATAGCATACGGCAAACACGGTGTCCTAGGCGCACCAATGCACATGCAATGCAAAGAAACACATAAGTGTAGTCAAAACAAGATATCATCAGTTTGAGTCAAGTTCTCTAAATCCCCAGCAGAGTCGTCAAAAACTGTAGACGTCCTCGAACGCCCCGGGAGGGAATCCCGTTTTGTTCATTTGGGGCTCACTACAGTTCGGACTCAATGTCACGATATTGTATCTAATCTCGCAGAGTGCAATGCAAGACCGATGAATCATCAAAGAGTCCAAATCCAGCAAATCGTTTTGAAAAATAGATTTTAGGAAAGAAGTGCCAAACATGGACTGCTTTGCCAGATACGGAGTCGCCACCTAAATATTTTATTTTGGGGGAATTTAGGAAACCCTGACTCGTGCCTCAGGCCACATGTCCGTCTTCAGCAAAGTTGCATCGGCTCGGGAACTTGGGTACGATTGGGGAAGGTCACTTCGTGAGCACCCCCGCTTGCCCAATCAAAGATCAGCCTCTACTAACCATGATATCGAGTTTTGAAAATATTATGTGCTCTTATTCCAGTTATTAGCCTAGATTTACTACGTGATGCGCACAGCATACAAGCATAGACTGGATCGCCTGAATTGGAACAACACATCTCATGTTTGTTTATTTTGAAAATGGTTTGATGGTGCTACCCGCAAGTAGGCTAAGACGTGGATTTGCCACCCTCAAGTGGGCATAGAAAACGTGATGGTTTGCCACTCTCAAGTGGGCTTAAAACTCACAGTCAATGCATTATTCCAATTCAGATAATCCAACCTTCACCCACAGACATTCAGGCAGTATATCACGTAAGTAGTTAGCTTCATGGTAAACATGCTATCATGGCAGTCACTCACATGCATGCAAGGATGCTAAAGCATAAACACTTACCGAGTACTCCGAGCCAAAACAGAAACTAGTTAATAATCAATGCATGATCCTAGTTCATGTTAAGATGGCTAATGCAACACATGCAAAATGTAACTAGAAATAGGCTCGGCTATCTTAAGAATGGCATATGAGATGCTACAACTAACATGTGTTCAACTTGGAATTGGAATACAATGCAGTTAGTATGATGCGCCGAGCCCGGTGCATGCAATATAAATGAATGGTGCAAACATGCAAGCATAAGTATGCTAATTGAAACATGCACTAATCTAACCATCATAAGCTGGTAAATAAAAGGGAGAAAGACGTGGGGTTGGAAGACATACATCACACCCACGCACACTTATTACAATTGTGCCCTCGCTCGGAGGGTCCGAATAAATAATACAGTCCAAATAAATAATTAACTACTCTAACTAATTAAATATTACAAAACCCTAATTAATTAACAAATTAACTAGGAAAGCGAATAAACTAGCATGCAAGCTATAAAATGGAATGCCTCAGCTCTTGTTCCGAATGACGAAAGATGCATGCATACTCGGGTCGCCTTGCCGGGAAATTCCATCGCGACGCCTCGCATCGCCTTTGTTTGCAATTGATCTCAGAAACTTGTACAAAGCTCCAGAAGGCTGAAACTCCACCTTGGGAAGGCCACCGACCAGTTATTAGCATAGGAGACCACCTGCCGAGCACCCTTTGTGGTGGAGGCCAAAGAGGGTGGTCGGCCTGCCAGAAAATATGGTCGGCCGACCAGTTTCCACCTCTGGTTTCTGGTTTTTCTGCAACAAAGGCAAGAGAGAGAAAAGGCAATGTATTTTTAACAAATGTGTGCATGACCACTCTCCTCGTCCTTGCACCAGCTCAAGGGAGTGTAGTCCTCGATCCTCGTGCCACCAATCATGCATCTCGATGCATGATGGCCGAGAAGTCAAATTGCGCGACTCAATGTGAAATGAATGCACATATAAACACAACAAGGCCTAAACTCCATCATGGGTAATCCGGAGTGTCGGTAACCAGAAATTGAGACACGTTTCGTCACTTTGAGTACGAAACACCCCTCGTTTCCCGTGTTTAGACTAACCCTACTCCAAACACAATGCAATGAGATAGCACACACAATGCAACTAACGTGCAACCCTGAATGCAATGCAACCTAATCATGCTGGCATGCGAGGGATGATATGCACACATGCAACCTAGCATACGCAATGCTATGGACTAAAATGGCATATACGCAATGCTATGGACTAAAATGGCATACACAATGCACATGAGCTATATGGCATACACAATGCACACATACGAAGATGGACATACACATAGGCATAATCAAAGCATACACAATGCGATGGTCAAACATGCAACAACCTGAACCAAATGGCATACACAATGCAAGGTGGACTTAAACCAATATGAGTGGACCTCAGCCACACTCAAATCAGTGCCCATGTGATGAAAATGAGACAACCGAAATACATGCAAACATGCACGGATGCAAAGGATCGACCCTAAGGCACAACATGTAACTCTAACAAAGCATGGAAAGGGATGGCATATGGCATATAATGACACAAATTCCAGCTTTGAAATAGCATGCATGCTAGATGGCCCGGATACCGAAACTAGTGAAGTGCGTTACACTAGAGGTACACCAAGCAATGCACAAATGGAAAAACCACCCCAAAACAGACCCTAGGCAGGTCCAAGACAGTGGGAAAATGGCCTAAAATGATGGCTCAAAGTGCATGGAAATGAAGCTCATTCAATGGTCCAAAAATGAGGCATTTATGCACAACTCTCAAACGCATTTAAAGAGCGAAAAACATGACAATATGGCATGCATGTAAGCTCTGAAATATGATGTGCAATGGCCCCAAAACATGAAAATACCTCAGCATATGTATGTAATAGACCTCGAAGCTCAAAGCTAAGCATGGATATTGAACTACAAGCATGCAAAATAAGAATCATTCGACCATGAGACCCAAAAACAGAGCTAAGGCAGTCCAAAATATGCACAAAATCAGTTTAAGGCATGGCCAAAAGGTGCTAGAATCAAGGGCCAAAAGATCATGCAATACAAGCTAGTGAACCATGATTTGCACTACAACTATATGAAGCACATGAGAGCTCACCAAACCAGCCAAAAATAGAATTATGCCATGCTAAATCATGCCCAAAAACCCATGGAAACATGGTCAACGCATGCAAGAATGATGTGTCCCTTTGAAAGGCCAATAAGGGGGTTATTCTACACATATATAATGGACATACAAAATGGCAAAACCACCTCTGGAAAGAGGTTATGATGGCCATAAAGCTCACTGAAAAGGGCCTAAAATGAGTCTAGGAAGCATGCAAGCAAAGGCCCTTTGAAAGGCCTTGAAGAGGATTACTCTACATATGCATAATAGACATTCAACATGGCAAAAAGGGCTCTGGACAGAGCTTAGGCAGGTCACAAAACTCACAAAAAGTGGCCTGAAACATGGCTTTGAAACATGCAAATAGGGGCTCCTTTGTAAGGCCAACAAAGCTAGTAAACAAAACAAGGGGTGAGAGGGTCACCCCTCTCTGATTTTGAGGCTCAAAAACACATGTTAGCCACTTAAAATCTGCTGGATTTCAGTGGCTAAAAGGCCAAACCAAGGCCAACACAAACGCTCTAATGCATAGCTCAAAACAAGAGGAAATGAAGCATGCAAGGGGGTAGATGACCCCCCAACAGAAAAATGGCCTTAAACAAACATGTTTAGAATATCAAAACAAGACTTTTTTTAGTTTATGACAAAATCTAAATATGCTTGAAAACTAGGCTAAGATATGGATCAAAATAATGCTTAAAAGAGGAAAAAATGATTACCCATGGAGACCAGCAAAAACCAGCAGCCTCTGGACCCAAAAACCCAACCTTGAACCTCTGAAAATACCCTCCAAGGGTCTTAGGTCAATGATGGAAGGGTTAGGCTATGGAGTTGTGTGCAAAGGGGCCAAGAACCAAGCAATTTAGAGCTCAAAAGAGAGAGATATAAAGAGAGATATATTGTTTAGCCCTAACAAAAATCTGAACCCTTGCCAAGGAAGGAGAGGCCTTCCTTTATAGAGCCAAGGGTCCAAAGCTTCTCTTGGAAGCTTAAAACCAAGATTAAACATCCTCCATACACGTGGAGGATGCAGCAAATGCCTCCCAGCTGGCACAACTAAAACACACTCAGTGAGACAAAGCTGCAGGTAACTGGCCGACCAGTTCAGGTGGTTGGCTGACCCCTTGCCCTGGTCGGCCGACCAGGTTCAAAAGGGTCAAGCTCAAAAGGTGGTCGGCCTAACAGGATTGGTGGTCGGCCGACCAGGTTCAAAAGGGTCAAGCTCAAAAGGTGGTCGGCCTAACAGGATTGGTGGTCTCCCAGGTGAATGCAACTCAGTGGCGGTATGGGAGACCAAAATGGTGGCTCAAAAGTGAGAGAGACCACTTACTTGTCAAGAAAACCGGCCGACCGGGAAAAGGGTAGTGAGGGAGACCAGCTCTCTAACAAGAAAATCGGGCGGCGAAGAGAAAGGTGGTCTCCAAGAAGAAAAGGTGGAAAAGGTGGTCTCCAAGAAGAAAAGGTGGTCTCCCACCCTACTACCACCTTCCTAACAATGAAACTAGGGTCCATGCCAAAAATGAACCCCCACCGATGTGAAACGAATGTTCGAGGGCCAAAACACGCAGCCGGGGGCCCCGAAAACTGACTATTAAGCATCGAAAGTGGCGTGCGACCATGAAGGTGATCTCCTGCTCCACAGTGTCCCTCTAAGGAGAGGAAACAAGGTGTGTGCCAAAAACCAGAGCAAACGGAGGTAGTTAAGTGGTCCCGAACTGAGGCACACGACCGACAGCTCCGAAAACTGGAAACTGGTCTCCAAACGGGAAAAATGGCCTATGACCATGAAACGTAGCCTACAGCCACTGAGAGATGGTCTACGAGACCTCTCCCTCCCTTCAGGAAGAGAAAACAGAGAAAATAGGACCTGGTTTGTAAACCGAGGCAAGGCACGAAAAGGTTCCGAAGCCTGGAGGCAAGGCTCTCAGTCGAGACTTTGCAACCTCAGAACGAGCACAATATGCAACATCACCGAGCGCTCAGTTGGTGACGTCTGAGTCTCAAGGTCGGTCAAAAATGGGGTGTCTACACATAGCCCGTCAGGCTGAGGTGATAAACAGGCTGCAACAACAACAGCCAAAGTCGGCCACAACTTCTGCATCCCATGTACCTTCTACGGGTAACCTGACACTCGGAGCCACTGCCCATACTTCTAATGTCCAAAAGAATCAGGGCAATTCAGCAGAGCCAATCCCAGCACTGGCCTGTAAAGCTCCTGTCTATCAAACCGAAGCTCTGTTTGAATTTGAGGTTGACCCAACTGCACTTAAGGTCAATAAACTGGAAAAGTTATTCAAACGAGCACAAGGAGTGAACTCCATCCTGGATTTAGAGGACGGGTATACTGAATTTGCAGTTACCTTATCGAAGTGGTTAAAAATACTGCATATCGACCACTTCAATGGCCCTAGACACCCAATGGTGCACCTCTGCCTGTTTTCTGATATCCTGAGGCCAATGGGTTTGACCCCAGCCCAGAAGTTGTCTTTCTTCGGCCAAACCATGTTTGGAATAGCCGCAATCTGGTATGCAAAATTGGAGGACTCTGTGAAACAGAACTGGGAAGAGATGGCTGAGGCCTTTATTGCATAATACTCCTACAACAAACAGATCGAGGTCACAATTCGTGATCTCAAAGCCACCTGCCATGAGCTAAAGGAGGGTTTCTCAGAGTTTTGTGACGAGATGGAGAGCGAAGGCCTCGATGATGAATACAAGGCTTTCTAAAAAAGATCAGATCATGACGATTGTTCAGAATTTACATGGCTAATTACTGCAGAAGATGATTGTTCTACCTCCGTTTTCCTTTCCAGAGCTTCATGAAATGGGGGTTCAAATTGAGGATGCCATCAGGCAAGGGGTCGTTGTGGAAGATAATAAGCCTTTGAAGAAGAATGTTGTTCACAATTCCAATGCTGCTGCTAATGGTAGCACAGTTGCAACATGCTCAGAAGTAAACGGTCACCACTCCCCTCAATGGCCAAAAACCAACCACTTCAAATCAGTCCCAAGCTCAAAATTTCCACCCTCTTTACATGAGTCTCTCTCAAGCCTTAAAAATACTACGAGAAAAAGGGTACCTAGAACTCCTAGAACCTCGACCCCTTCTAAATCCTCTTCCACCTAGATATGACCCTGTCAAATACTGCGCCTATCATCAACAACACGGTCATGATACAAATCGTTGCATCCGCCTCCGTCATAAGATTCAGGATCTTATTGACGAAGAGATCATGGCTCCACCAAAAGGACCTCAGGCCACCCCTAACCTGTTACCTCCATATCTCAATCTAATCCATACACTGCCATCTACCTACAACCCCAGCAAATACATCACCCCGGCCCATTTACCCAAGCCTGAGGTGTTCATTCCAGAAAGCATGGACTTGTGTATGATGGATGCACTTGAATCCCAATCATCTCAAACCCATGAACCTACTACTTCTAAGCTAATGAGCATGATTGAAGATATTCAGAGAACTATGGTAGATCTAGCCTTTGGAATATTGGCTTCGTCATTAACCACATCACATACCAGGAATTTCATGTCAAAGGGCTTCCCAATCTTGGTACGGGCTGCATTTGAAGAAGGCTAATCCTTTAGCAAAGTGGAAGCAAATGGCAAGAACAAGGTAGGGGCAGGCATTGGTCCCTATGAACATCTTCAGTGGGCTATTGAGGCTTTGAATGTCGAAGGGCTGAACAAACAGCAAGTGCTCGCATTTCTTGCAAAGACTGTAGATGACACTTTTGCTACTCATGATGAGAGCATTCTGAATCAAGGGGCAAGCCGAGAAAAGGGATGTCATACCAGAAACGCCCCTTTCAGCTCCAATCCTACACTCATAAGAGATCATCAAACCAAGTCAACACCTGCCAAGCCCTCTGTCAAGCCTGTCAGAACTGGTAACCGCACCTTTAATCTCCTCTACATAACTTTGTCCAAAGCTCTCCAAATCCTTATAGGACAAGGCCATCTTAAACCCCTTAACCGTCGGCCTCTCCTGGATCTCCTTCCAGCCAGGCATAATACTGCCAAGTACTGTGCCTTCCATCAACAAACTGGTCATGACACTGACGGTTGTTATCGTCTTCGCCATAAAGTTCAAGATCTGTTTGACAACGAGGTCATCGTTGCACCAGGTCCTGCAAAGTCTATCGGTAATGGATCGATGAACTTGGGGGATAATGTGACTATGTGATCGAGGATGAACCACCTCCCGATGGCGCTCATTTTACTCCAGATGTGGTGGATAGCATGCACTGTTTTGAGTAATTTAAAAATGCTGTTTATTGTACTTTCTAACTTGGGTATTGAGTCAGCTCTGTTGTGTTGTATTGAGTCTATCTTGTTATATCGACTCAGTCTTGTTCTATTAGAGTTAGGTGATTTCGAGGGTGTTACTTCGAACATCACTTTCTTGTTTTGTGTCTGTCTTTTCCACTCTTTCTTTTGCGTCTGTTTCTGCCATTAAGCCAATTGTGCCAGAAGATCTGAATGAAACGACAGTAATTTTCACCTACTTTTTCTATGCCTTTAAGTCATTGCATTGACCTAAGTTTTTCAAAAGTTTTCTAACACTATGAGGAAAACAAAGAGGAAGGAATCCTCGGGATTTGCAAAAATTTGATCAACTGAGAGAAAGAGAGGCAAGCTAAGCCCTTAATGAATGAGCTTATGTTTGTTAATGTGAGTACTGAGAAGGATCCTGGCTTGATCCAGATTGGTTCTACATTGTCTTCAGATGAGCTTGAGCGACTAGTCGCTTTATTAAAAGATTTCAAAAAATGTTTTGCGTGGTCCTACAAAGACATGCATGGAATCGCTCTCGAGATTATATAGCATAGGATCACTCTCGGCCTCGAGACTCGACCCCTTTGCTTTCAAACCTTGAACTTTGACTCAGAATGTTCAACGATCAATCACAATATGAGGTTTGCATGGTCAGATTGGAAGCAACCCTTGAATTAGGGGCAATAAGGTTAGATGTGATCAAAGGAAGCTTGCAAAGTTCGATGAGAAACATCCCATGAACTAGGGGTAAAAAAAGGTCAGATATGCTCAAAGATTCAAAGATGGGTCATTTCACCAACCAGTGAAGACTGACAAGAAAGCCAAATCCCATAATCTGAGTGAAGATGAATTATTGTTGAAAGACAATCGAGTTCCCATCCACAACACTAGGGGCAAATTTGGACCCCAATTGGATGGGCTCATATATCCTCAAGACTATTTACTCAGCAATAATAGTCATTCTCATGGATTCTGATGGCTAAAGATCTTACGGCCATTCAACATGGACAAGTTAACTTTTCTATCCTTGAGAGGCTCGTTGGGCCGAAAACTTGAAGGGGCGACCCATGCGAAAGTTAGAGCAAGAAGAAAAAGAACAAAAAGAGAAAAAAGTGAACTAAGAAAAAAAAAGAAAAAAGAAGAAAGAGAAAAGAAAAAGAAAAATGAAGAGAAAAGAAAAAAATAGCCCGTAACGTTGAACACCCGAAAGTGCGACCTTGGCAAAAGTTAGAGCACAAAAGGAGAGTGTCAACACTCGAGCTAAGCTCAACCCAGAACTACATACGGCCTGATTCCCATCTTTGGGATACGTAGGCAACTTCATCCTGAAGCTCAACCTGAACCATTTTCAATCTGCTTGTCTCGTCCATGTTGATTGGCTTATCCTTGTTCAACTCGGCTTCTGTCCATGTGAAGTGGTTCATCATCATGATCATCTTCATTCAGACTCGATTGTTCTATTCCGTTTGAAGGTTCAGCTGCAAGATAAATCAAGTTCAGATCTAAGGTTGCACATCTTAAGAGTTAATTCCTTGTTGGTCGAGTAGTGGCCATCCGCAAAAAAATAGTTTTTATGATTTTTAATGAGGTTGACTAATTTTCTCAAAAATTATTCTATTTTTCCAAAACTAGACCATTTCTTGGACCCACAAAAGGAAAATTTTCAGTACTCACAACCTAAACTTACATGATTTCAAAGGAGAAAGTCGAACAAGCATGCTAATCTAACTCTCATGTCTATCAAAATTGTTTTAGTAGAAAGCCAAAAAAAAAAAAAAAAAAGGTCAAAGTGATGAACTAGGGGCACAGTTGAGTCAGGTTTTCTGTCTTTTCCCAGAAAGGCCATTATCAGCGGACTTGCTAGAAAGGGCACAACTGAAGCTAACAACAGAGGGTCGAAAGCTTTCTCATCCTCCAAACAGTAAGGTATCAAGCCAAGTGCGAAGCACGAATTGAAAATGGAGGTGGATATTCGGTTCCCTCATTTGGACAATCACGTTCAAATTGGCATCTGACTTGGAATGAGGATGTAGAAAATGCAATGTGTGAGACCAATCAATTATATGCCTGGCCGGTGAGATGTATTGTATCTCATCTCAATCAAGTTAAGCCAAGGGCATTGTTAATAGATGTCAGTTGCAGATTTGTTACGCATCCGATCGCACCACAACCCCTTTATAGGAGAGCTCACTAGTTGTGAGCAAAAGAAGGAGAATCTAGTAGAATACTAGGGGTAAGAGCCCATAACTTCCTGCTAATCCATCAACTACCCAGGGGAAAGATAAAAAAAATAAGAGAGATTAAAGAATAAAGAAATGTGCGCTAAGAAAAAAAGTGAGAAAAGGGCTTTTCAGAGAAATAAAGTTTAAGTGCCATAGTGATGTGGGAATCACAAATAAGAAAGGGTAGGAAACAATACCGAGAGAAACAGGCTCCTCCTGAACTGAGAGGTCTCTCACCATTGGAATACATTCGAGTGTTGTGTTTGTTGTTTTTGTTTGTCTTGAATCTTGTTTTGAGTCGTTTCAAGTGTCAATAGATGTGTTTAGGTTGTTTTTACTTTCCCTTTGTGGAGTCGTTTTGATTGTGGTAAGTCGTAGGCTCAATACTCGGTTAAGAACTCATTCTTGGTTTCAGTTGCAAAAATAAATTGTTTTGTGTTCAAAGTGTCATGCCATTCTCAACATGATCTGCAAAACAGAATTCTTTCTTTTATAAACTGCAGGGTTCAACCCATGTCAAGAGTGGGAGCAATAGAACAAGGACCTCTCTGATGCTACATGTGTTCTGGACTGCAAAGTAAAAGAAAAGAGGGAAAATTTGGAGCATCTTAGTATGATTCAACTTCAGCAAATTCTGAGACTGCATTCCATGTGCACCTTCTCAGGCCTCACCATTTCTTTGGAATATGAGTGTACCTCGATCCCGAGTTTAAGCCTGCTTCAAGTCAGAATGGTGATCAAAGCAGCATTCGTGGTTTTTCATATGCAAATGTTACCCTTTTCCAATATGAATAGGATGTATCCCTTTTTAGCATGTCGCAAAGTCTCCGAGGGGTAAATTGGAGGTTGTCGCCGAACAACACCTTTTGTTCGATCTGTTGTTCTGTCGAATTACATATTTATTCTCTTTTGTTACATAGAATGTGCATTTTTACATATACTTATGTTGCACTCGTGCCTTGCATCGTTTATGATTCATGCATAGAATATGCTTTCAATGTTGCATAGAATATGCTCTTGTTTCATGCATAGAACATGCTTTCAATGTTGAATAGCATATACTATTGTTTCATGCATAGAACATGCTTTTAGTGGTGCATAGAAAATGTTCTTGTTTCATGCATAGAACATGCTTTCAATGTGGCATAGAATATGGTCTTGTTTCATGCATAGAACATGCTTTCAATGGTGCATAGAATATGTTCTTGTTTCATGCATAGAACATGCTTTTAATGTTGCATAGAATATGCTCTTGTTTCATGCATAGAACATGCTTTCAGTGTTGCATAGAATATGCTCTTGTCTCTTGCATAGAACATGCTTTCAATTAACATCATGCATCAGTTATTTATCTTGCATGGAACATGCATTGTCAATGTATTGCTTTGTAAACCAATCATTCTGTGCATCCACCACACAATAATCTCACTTCATGCATCGATCGCAAAATCAATCATTCTGTACCTCATCACACAAATTACTGCGTGCATACCGCACAATTTCAACTCACTCGCGCTTTCTTGCGCATCGCACTTTCTTGTGCATTTCAACTCACTCACGCTTTCTTGCGCATCGTACTATCTTGTGCATTTCATTACATAGCACTATCTTGTGCATTTCATCTTAAATTGCACTATTTTGTGCATTGTACTATTTTGTGCATTGCATTTTGTATAGCACTATTTTGTGCATTCATTCACCCTCACTCGCACTATCTTGTGCACTCCTTGGTCTAGGAGACCTTAAATCCTCTAAGGCGTAATCCCTTTGGTGTTTGTCATGCCTGAACGACTTCTAGTGGTCTGGTATAGCCACTTGCCTGTGTCTGCGATGAGTTCCTAGGAGATCAACTGAGATGGTGGAAACTAGAGTTCGAATGGCCAAGGCCTAGAATGCAAAGGTTCGGAATTTCCTAGGGGTGTATCCTCGACTTGAAATCTGTATGGCAGTCCCATAGGTTGAGGTAGCTTGCATGCGCCTCAATTCTGGATACTGATCCAAACTAGTCTGTCACCCTGTTGAAGAATAGGGAAAGTTGCGAACAAAGCCAAGGAGAAAAATCGTACATGTGGTTTGGAAGTGCAACCAAGAAGAAGCGAAAGATCCCCAGCAGCATAAAGCACCAATTGCCTCTGTAAGGTACTTTCACTTCCAAGCTGCTACATCACATTTATTATCTATTGCATCACATCTATCATTTGTATTACATATAGAA
Source organism: Camellia sinensis (assembly GCF_004153795.1). Taxonomy (NCBI): domain Eukaryota; kingdom Viridiplantae; phylum Streptophyta; class Magnoliopsida; order Ericales; family Theaceae; genus Camellia; species Camellia sinensis. Next base: position 1,390,527 of record NW_021024877.1, on the reverse strand, counting down.
TTTATTGCATACATCTATTGCATCATACCATTTTATTGTCTGCATCCTTTCCATGTTAAGCTTGGTTTGGCATGTGCCTATACCTTTTCACGTTAAAACATAGCTCTGCATGTGTACGCGCCTATTTTGCAAGAATTGTGGTTTGAGGGTTTCGGCACCTTTTCTGTGTTTGACGTGGTTTGTTTTGTGTCCATACCTTTTCTAGGTAAAATGTGGTTCAGCTTACACCTTATTCATTGCATCCATTGCATCGTATTTTGTCTTGTTGCATTCAGTATTTAGGATCATTATCTTTCCATACCGGATCATTATCTTTCCATACCAGATCATTCCTCACTTATATCATACCATCCAATCACTTGTACTCTTTCTTTTTCTACGAAAAATATAGTTCTGCATGTGCATGCGCCTATTCTGCAAAAATTGTGGTTAAAGTGCTCTGGCACCTTTTCTATATAAAATGTAGTTTGACTTGCATCGCCAATCCTTTATGATATTTGTGTGTTTTGCACTGCTTCTGGTTTGATGATTTTGTCACATTGTATATCATTTGCATGATTTCATTATAATTGTGTACCATTTTGTATTCTGCCCCTTAACTACGCTAGTTTGATTCCTTGTAAAGGGATACGTAGGCAACCTTCAGGTTCAACCAACTGCATCTGCATTTTGTTTGTTTGCCCAACTCTTACGGCCTTGTCAAAATGGGTCGTCTTCGGGCTTTGACATTCACTCACGTCATTTCATGACTTTGAGCTCTATCAAAGAGGGCAACTATTGACACCCCATTTTTTACCGCCCTTAAGACTTTGACGCCACTAATTGATCACTTGATGATAAAAGTTGTGTTGTGAAAATGTTCGATTTCTTCAGCAAGAGGAGCTCTAAATCCCCACCTTACACCCCATTTTGGACAAAACAATTTTGACCAAAATCATTTTAGATCTTAAAACTCTCTTTTTCAAAATATTTTTTCCAAAAGTTTCTACGATGTTCCGAGACTCGCATTTCGTTAAATTGCACTTTTCAATAAACCGAGCAAGGACAAAGTGAAAATAAATGGAAGAGAGGTGAACTCTTTCAAAAATATTTTAAAACATCTTATTTAGAGGTTTGGAGTTGAAGAAAATTGGAGGAAAGGGAAAAAACCTAGTTGGGGTAGAAGTTGGTTATGAAACCGTTGAGGGAAAACTGGGCAGTCTCACTAACTCAAGCCTATCCTTTTATAGACTTGGACTTAAGTTGTGAGGCCACCACCATTAGAAACTGGACTTCTGGGGCTTCAATTACACTCAAGAATCTCCTAAAGCCGAGTCTGGATGAGGGAGATATGGCTGGTTGAAGTTAGCCATCAATCGGGTTAAGCCAAAACTGAGCGACCTTCACTAAAATAGGAATATCTCTTATCATACTTAGCATTTAGATTTGAGGCTGCTTCCATTCGAAATTAGAGTTACAGGACTTCAATTTAGGCTCAAGAATGACCAGCAAAGAAGTCTGGATGAAGGAGATATGCTCATTTGAAGTTAGGCCTGGAAGCAGATTTTTGATGGCCGACAATGCAAACTTCTGGCCGGTCGACCACTGGTGAAAAAGCTAGATAATTTTTGCCAGCTATCCCCCACATGCTCCAGTTGTTCAAGGCTTGATATTTTCGATCTGTTAGGCTATTTTTCTATATACACCTGGCCAATCCTCTTAATTTAAGGTTCAAAAAAATTCCAAAAGCTCCAATTCTTGGAATTCTCTCTCTATATCTATCTTGCAACCTATACACCCTCGCTCTACATTTCCTAAACTAATATTTTAGCTCTCCTTGCTGAGATTATTGAGTCCAAACTTCAGCCCTTGAGAGTGAAAATTTGTTGGTTTGTGAACAAAAGTGTTGTTCCTCTTCAAGAGGTATAATTTTGAACACCTTTGCACTACTTCTTTTCTATCTTTACTTGCTGATTTAGAAGTGTTTTTCAACTATTTTTATGGGCTGAAGCTTGTGGTTTAAGACTATTAAACGTTGAGGGGTTAATCACCTTTCTTTGAATCTTGTTCTCTAAGCCTTTACACTTTTGTTTCCCATTCTTTTCTCAAATTTTTTTGAGCTTTTTACCACTGATTTTTAGAGGTTTTTAGAGGCTAAAAATGTTATTTTGAGTTCCCAAAAAATGGAGGGGTTAGCCCCCCCTCTTTATGCTTATTTACTAGCTCAAAACCTCCATATTTTAGCTTATTGTTTTAGCTACTTTTGCCTTCATTCCAGCATGTTTTCCAACTGATTTTGGGCTATAAAAACTCTGTGTTTTTGGGCTGAAGCTTGGGTCCTAAGGCCATGAAAGGTTGAGGGGTTGATAGCCCTTCTTTGTACCTTGTTTTGGAGGCTTTTGCCCTTGTGTTTCCCGCCCTTGTATCATCTTTTTCAGAACTTTTAAATACTATTTTTCAGAGCTATTTCAGTGGCTAAAATCATATTTTGAAGTCCAAAATTGGAAGGGTTAGACTCTCCTTCTTGTGTATTGCTTACTAGCTTAGCTTGTGCTATGTTTTAGCCAATTATTCTAGCCTTTGTTAGTTCAATTCCAACATGTTTTAGGATTGTTTTTAACTTATTTTAGGACTGTTTTGGGCTGGTTGTGTCCTTTGGGCTTTATATTGCATGCTTCTAGTGTAATAGTCCGCACGAGTTTGGTGTTCTAGGCCTTAAACACCTTCTTGTTTGAGTAGATGGTATTTATTTATGCTTTTATCACTCATTTTCAGCACTTAATCATCTCTGCAACCTCCCTCTTTTCTTGGCTTTTTATTTTGCCTTGAAAGTGGTTTCAAGTCACTTGTTTGCCCAAGTATGAAATTGAGGTATCATGCTTAATGGTTTAATCCCTTAGGGGGTTCATTACCAACGGTATGATGCTTTTTTCATACCCAAAGCAACTTATGTTTTGAGTCTTCTTTCCATTAGAGGACTTTAATTCATTATTGGACTTAATTTGCTAAGGAATGGTTGGTAAATTAAAATGAGTAATTAAAACTTGAAACTAAAATTGTGCAAGATAATAATTTGGTTGTGTTCAATCGAACGTTATGGAAACTTGGGCCATTTCATACTCATTAGTGATGAAATGATCCAAGTCTCAAAGGTCAACCACTTCCCTTGATCAACTCATGAAAGGGACGAGGTTAGAGTCTCATTTTGTTGCATTTAAAAAAATTACACACTTTGGTTTGTGAGCCATCATGCAATGAAATTGCATGAGTTGATGGTTTGTGGGCCAAGGAGGTTTGTCTCCCTTCGATTTGTCCATGAAAAGGGGAATGAATTGTGCAAACAAGCCCTTGAGAAATACATTTTCCTGCTCTGCTCGCTCTCTGTTGCAGCAAGGAAGTCCAGTCATCAGTGGCCGACCGACTGGCCACCATTGGTAGCCGACCGACCATCATCAATGGCCGACCGGCCCTCCTGTCGGTCCCTAGTGTAAAAATCAGTAGTGAGCTCCTCAAGTAGAGCAGAATTGGTCCAGAGGTGGAAAACCAGTGCAAGGGTTGTGCAACAGAGGCCATTGGAAGCAAAGTAGTGGATGTTTTTCGGGTGGAAACTGAGCATGCATACATCCCTCCATTCCTGAGACTGCTTGTTTAGTTTGATTAGTATTTAATCACTGTTTTCTTGTAATTAATTAGTTGTAGCTAATTAATTTTGATGTGTATTGTAACTAAATTAGTTAGTTAACTAGTCATTCGATTTCATTTTGTAATTAGTTAACTAGAATAGTTAATTAATTCGAGTGTTGTAATAATTAGTTTAATTAGCTTAGCTAGGCTTAGCCTAATTAGCTAGTTAGCTTAGCTTATTCATTTGGACCCTCCTTCGCAAGGGCGTAATGTTGTAATACATGTGCGTGCATGTGTGTATGTCTTCCAATCCCACGTCTTTCTTCTTTTTATTTACCCACTTTTAATGGTTAGATTAGGGACATCATATTTCAATTAGCATACCTTATGCGTTATGCTTGCATCCATTCATTCGTATTGCATGCACCGAGGATTGGTGCATCATTCAAACTGCATTGTCATTTCAATACTTTGTTAAAAACATGTTTAATCGCATGTTGTTAAATTGCTTCATATGCCACATTAGTAGTCGGGCCTATTAATTGCATCTTTTGCATGTCTTGCATTAGGCATCTTACGTAGTTAGGAATCATGTATATTTTTCTAACTCATACTTTCTTAGTTTGGAGTACTAGGTGAGTTGTTAGTGCTTTAGCATACTTGCATGAATGTGCATGTTGCCATGTTTAGCATGCTTGCCATGAGGCCATGTGCTTACTTGCTAAATTGCATGAATGCCTGTGGATGAAGGCTTGTTATTTAAATTGGAACAATTCAACGAATGTAAGTTTTAAGCCCACTTTGTTGAGTGGCAAATCATGTTTTAAGCCCACTATGTTCGGTGGCAAATTCGAAAACTCTAAGCCCACTTGAGGTGGCAAATTCAAACCATTTTCGCAAACAAACATGAGATGAATTGTTCCAACTTGAGCAAACCAGCCTATACTTGATTGTGCGCATCACATAGTGAAGCTAGTTTAATAACCGGAATAAGAGCACATAATGTTTATAAAAAATCATATCATGATTAGTAGAGGCCAATTTTTGATCGGGCGAGCGGGGATGCTCAATTCATGACCTTCCCCTCTCGTACCTAAGTTCCCGAGCCGAGGTAACTTTGGTAATGAAGGACACGTGGCCTTTGGCACGAGTCATGGGTTTTCTAAATTTCTTCAAAAATAAAATATTTAGGTGGCGACTCTGTATCTGGCAAAATAGTCCAATTTTGACATTTTTTATTCAAGATCAATTTTCCAAAACGATTTGTCAGATTTGGACTCTTTGGTGATTAATAATTTCACATTGCACTTGTGAGATTAGATTCAAAACCATGGGAGTCCGAACTGTAGGGCTTTCTTTCAAACCTTTCGAAAGGGGGCGCGAAAAAGGCGAGCCATAATAAGGTAAAAGACTTACCAACACGCAGTGTTGCATCATCAGGGCATAGTTTTCATACTCTGTTAGCTCAGCCATTCGATTGATGTCGGCCGGCAAGAGAACAACAGTGGAGATGGAGGCACCGACCTTAACACTGTCCAGTGCGCTGTCACCGACCAGCAGAGGTCGGTCACCCACCATGAATTTCGAGGCCCAAGGGGAGCTAGATTTAAAAGCTCCAGGCTGATTAGAACCCTCAAACCTTGGCCTCTTTGAGGAAGGTGCCTCAAATGAACTAGCCTCGGCAGGCCTCTTCTCAGCGGCAAAGGCATTCTTCTCAACCTCTGCTAGTTTGGAGATAGGCAAAGTGTCATCAGAATCAATCTGAGTCACTGTTGCCTTGGCTTTGGCCTTCTTAATCCTATTTGGCTTAGCCTTCGGTTGGGATTGTGATGGGGAGGATCGGGCTGTCATAACACCAAGGATGTCGACCAAGAGGTCTTCGACGACAGCTTTGTTTCATCCCATCTCGTCGACGGTGGCGGCAATGATGACTTTTGTGTCGAAGTGGATTGTTGGTAGTGTAGTGGGTGGGTTCGTTGGATCGTAAACTGACGCCTCAATACTCTGGCGTTTTTGGCTACAAGTTCTACTGACAGAGGCAAAGATTGGAACTCGGCGATAGCATTGGCGCTGGATAGGAGGAATCAATTGTGGAGCGAATGTTGATGGCTGCTCTGTTGAATCGGAGGTTGAGGCTTGGTCAGGCTGTGGTGATGAAGTGTAGTGGGAGTTGTTGCTGAAGGTGGAGACTTGCTTTTCTTGGAGACGTCGGGCAACGCGAATTTGTAGGTTGGGATGTAGTTAAGCAGCAGAGGGGCATTGCGTTGATCAACTGGCAAGCCCAACAGCTTCTTAAAGTCCTTGCTGGGGTAGAAGGTTTTATGGAAATCTTTTGATGGCTGAGAAGGAGCGGTAAGTACAAAAATTAGACATTAGAACATATAAAGAGAGTAAAGTAATAAAGACTTAAAAAGCATGTAAAGTGACATTTGGTTCATACCGTTACCCTCTTTAAACACTATTCGGCTCAAAGGATAGAGGTGAAGGTCGTCATCAGGTGAGAACTCCCAGTTGCTCGAGACAATGAAATAATCATCTCCAACACCTTCGTTGGAGTCAGGGAGATCGGCCATGAGTTTGTATTCGGTGGATCTCAGCTTGAGGTAATAGACGTAGCCTTTTTCGGATTTCAGGCCACACATGGTATAATAGTATTTGATATTGGATAGAGTTATCCTAGGGTTTTCTTTGCTAGCTAGGGCATGTAATAGCCCGACACGTACATGTTTTCTGGTACACTTTTAGTCCCCTATTCTGTGCATTTGTATGTTTATTGGGAAATTTCATGTGAAAGTAAGTTTAAAAAAAAAATGGATCTTATGCTTATAGTTGTGCATCTGTTTAATATGAGAACTATCTGTTACAATTCTAGTGTTTGAATCAGAAATTGAGGGCCTTAGAGACTTGATTATCCGAAATTGATTCTATAATTGGAATCAGCATAATTTTTAAGTAATAATAAGCATTTCTGTGAAATTCAATTTGGGATGATTAAACGATTGATTTTTTTGTCCTATTCATGCCTTATATATATATGTGTGTGTGTGTGTTTGTGTGTGTGTGTGTGTGTGTGTGTGTTCTTTAACTCTTGCCTTAAGAACTCCTAGCTCAAAACATTTCCTGAGAGAGTGAAAGTGGTGAGATTAGGGAGAAAAGAACTAGAAGGGGGCTTCTTCAAGATCAAGTGGATAATTTAGAGGGAATTTGGGAAGTTCAAGATCACAAGTAAGTTTACTCACCCTCCATGTCTCCTCTCTTGAATTTGAGTGCGATTTCTCCACAAGTGTGTGACCTAGGGCATGAAATTGAATATAATGTATGATCAATGCTTAACTTGGTTTATAGTTGTCACCTAGATAATGTAAAATTATGTTGGTTATGCAAGGATAAAGGAATTGTCTTCTAAGGTTACATATGTGATGTTGTATGCAAGAGAATTAAGTTATGTTTATGGGTTGTGTTCATGTAAGGAAGTAACTCAATTGAATTATACTTACAATTCTTGGGATGTTCTACACTTATGAATGATGTTATTGTAAGATTAAACCATAATATTGCATGAATTTTATTCTCAATTTGTGTTTCAAGTTAAGTTGGCCAAGTGAAGAGAAGGTTGAATTTCGGACTGGAAATTGAGGCAGATCGCCGCACGTGCGGGGGTCATGGCCGCACGTGCGGGAACCCCAGCCGCACGTGCGGGAGTCACGGCCGCACGTGCAGGAAATGAAGAATTTTGAGGGTTGGCTACTGTCAAAAAGGCACATGCGGGGCATCACTGCCGCACGTGCGGGACACTTTGCCGCACGTGCGAGGCTCACAGCCGCACGTGCGGCCCATGCTGAAAAATAAGGGTTGCTCCGTTTTGCATGCTGGACCCTTTAATATTGTCGAAATTTGTAATTGATGCCTTCTTGATATCTATAAATTATTCGAAGCGAAATGAATTCATAAGCAATTCAACAGAGAGAAATGAACTAATTTATAAGTTATGTATGTGTACAGGACACACCCCGCGAGAAAGAATGCTCCGCCATCACTCTGTGAGTAGTAGTATGGAAATGTACATTTTGTCTACCGTTGATAACTATTGTTACTAATGCTATGTTCTTCGTAAGTGTTACATGAACATTTATGAACATTGAAAGATTTGCGTGCATTGGTATGACGTTGGAATTCTTTTGTTCTGTCAATAACGAATATTAACTCTCCTTTATTCATCAGCAGACTACGTTACCTCTTCTGAAAGAATAAATGGAACTTATGTTCATCCTTGAACGATGTATTTGTGTGAATCCAAGATTATTCTGTTGTGTTACGTATGGATCCGAGATCGTTTAGAATCTACGAAATGAAATTAATGCAAAGGTTTAACATCGTTATGTAACCCTCGTTAGAATGTGAATTGTTCTGTCTTTGTTAAGCGTACTGCAATGACATGATATGATAAGAAATGCTTTATTTTCTGTCATGTGACGTTTTGAATTAATGAATGATTGTCTATATATATAAAAGAATCCATGGCATCCTTAGCACAAGGCCCTTACCCGGGGGTAATAATACCGTGGTTTAAGTAATTAAGTTTCAAGTTTATGTACGTTACAAGTTTAAGTATGTTACAGATTCAAGCATGTTACAAGTATAAGTGTGTTACAAGTTACGTATGTTCTAAGTTGAAGTATGGTGCAAGTTCAAGTATGTTATAAGTTTACGCATGGTACAAGTTCATGTATGTTACGAATTCAAGTATGTTACGAATATGACTTTTGATTTCTGCTTATGATTTAAGTATAAAAAAAATATATGTATGATTTGATTCCTTTTATGATATGATATGATATGTACGATTTAGTCTGGAAAACCTATTAATTCCTGGTATGGAGCAGAGTGCTATATAGAACTAAGTGCTGCAGTGCGAGTTACCTCTAGAATCTATATGAGCCACCTCTTGAGTCCATACATATGTGAAAATTATGAGGCTGAAAGCCATTCCATGAAAGTTATGAGGCTTATGGCCATCTATATAAGTTGTCATGAAATGAAACAAAGTGTTACACGGAACTAAGTGCTACAATGTGAGTCACCTCTAGAATCCATGTGAGACACCTCTTGGGTTCATACATGTATGTTTCAAGGGCTTTTATGCCACATGTTTCAAGGGCTTTAATGCCAAATGCTTCAAGGGCCTTGTGCCACCATGTCTCAAGGGCTTATAGCCACCATGTTTATGTTGCAAGATTGAACCTAAGGTCGTTGTGTGCTTAGCACAGAATCAGACTAACTATGTAAACTTCACATCTTTATATGCATTGCTATGTGTTATGTTCCAAGTTAAGCATCGTTTCATTCATGTATTACTATTCACTGAGCCCGGCTCACTCTCTATTATGTCTGTTTTTGTAGGTCACCAATCAGGTGGTCAGTCTTAACCCACGGCGTCCACTCCCCTTTTGTCAACCTCAGAGTGTCTAGGCATTTAAATGAAGGCAACCCATTTTATGGAGTTTTGCTAAGCTTTTGGTTTTATTCCCTGATAGTCTGTATAAGGTTGAAGTGTATAATTCCTCTACCCTTTTAATGTTTTTGTCACGCCCAATCTTGAGGGCTGGGTCCGTATACGTATATGTACATAACTAAATTTTTAGATGCCGTCACCGTATGTTTATCTGCCTTATGTTCTGTTTGTGATCCTGGCATAGTAGTGATAGCTCAATGGATATTATATATGTTATTATTCGATATTGAATGCTTCCGTCAGGCCCCATATCTTATGTACATCAAGTTAAGTGTTCGTTTCTGAAGTAGTCATGCCCAAACTTTTAGGGGCGGGTTTGGGGTGTGACAGGGCAATTATCCTGTTAATAACTCTATAAGAGTTAATAGCCAGCTGCATTAGGTTAAATTTGTAATAATGAAGGACTTGTCGGAAAAGGATGTTGAGAGTGAACCTAAGTCCACACTCTATGAAAGCCACTACGGGGAAAGGCATAGAGTCCTCATCAAGCATTATTGAGTCCTCCTTCCCTGCCAGCCTAAGGTGAACATCAACTGGGATAGAGAACTCTCTCCTAAAGTACCCAAGTTTTTCTAGGGTGTCTACCCTCCATCTGGACATACCCATTATGTCAGCTAAAAGAGGAAGGTGTAAGATTTCAGAAGGGAGTGGTTGATGTGGTTTCGAAGGACTTCGGATAAAACCCTAAACAGGAATGTTGGCAAGGGTTTTTCAAGATTTAGGAGGATTTTAGTTGAGTTTTCCTAAAGCAAAGGATTCTAGAACAAATCCCAAGCCTAAAAATCTATGCAGATACAAAAAATCATAGGCAAGAATCTAGAAATAAAGAAAGAGAAACAAAAAAGAAAACGTGATTCAGACTCAAGAAATTCAAGAACACTGAGTGAGTGTGTATAGATGTGCAAAAAATCAGAACAGTATTGGCATTTTTCGTAAAAGGCTGTACAAGTATAAGATTTAAGATTCAAGAACAGGAAATCGGTTCATAAACGAAGAAAAGAAAGAAATGGAGTGTAACCATGAAAATGAATCCAATGGCAACAGAATGAACGTATGGTATAGATGGAAGCATATTCAAGTCATGAAAAATTGAAACTGAAAAATGGAAAGGAATGAAGAACTCATCAGTTGGGTCCGACGTTAAGGTTTGTTGGAGTCAGACCGCGGAAATATATGGAGCAGAACGGTGAAAGTGTCGCCAGAAGAGATAAACGGAATTAGTTGCAGAGAGCTCGATAGCAATGGAGGTGGAGGATTTGTTTAGAGAGAGAAAAACTTGAACACAGAGGGAAAACAAAAGATGCAAAGGAGAAGAGACGGAGAGAGAATGATGTTTTGTAAAAACACGAAAAGGGCGGAAAATCATAATAATGTGCCTTGGACAACGTGTCTGTCAAGCGGCGTGCGTAGAAGCAACTAGACCTGATGGCGCGTGTCAGGTACGAATCAATGTGAAAAGGACGCGTGGATAAAATTGTTGGGAAAACCGTGTGACAACTCATGCACAGTTAGAACTCTTATAGTTCTTGATTTAATGAAGCAAGAACCTCGGCTAGAGGGGCGGTCAATTAAGGAACTTGAAGAACTCGGTTCTCGATTTTTGGTCATTGATAAAGTAGACTGCAAAGTCTTGGTCATGTGAAGCCTAGGTGTTATGATCTCGGTCATGAAGGACGGAGTAAGTCCTAACCGATGTGCTATATGGACAAATGGTATAGGTTCCATCACCTTAGGATGTCGAGGTAATAGAACCTATGGGGTAGTTGTGGGGCATATTTTGTGAATAACAGCACGTGGTCAAGATGATGCTGACGTGTCAGCCAAAGTGCCACGTGTCTTAGTCATGACGCTTAGATGATCTCGGCTAGGCCGAGGTTATCTGCGGAGATAGCAAAATCTGAGATGAGCGGATAAGGAGAGTTTATCTTTATCTAGCTAGGAGTCCAAGATGGGCATTGAGCCAGAGTCCATTGAAGCTAGGCTTCTACAGGGATCGAGTTAGTGCTGGCTATGAAAGTAAGGCACCATCGTGGGTTTAAGGTACGCTTTTTGTATTCTGGCTTACGAGTTAAGCACTATTAGCTATCTTTGAGAGATAAATTGAGTACTGACTTGATCGTTGGAGAGCCCCTGGGTGCACGAACCACTACTGGAGTCTTATCTTTCTTTGACAGGTTGTTCTGGCCCAATTTATTCTGCTTGTGCTCTCCAACTGAGTTCCCTGTTTGGCAGTGTGGTCAAAAATCAGCACACACAATATCAGATTAAAATGACAGTAGAAAAACAGTTCAATATACCTCTAGTTAACAAATATATATGAGACTATTTCTTTTGGTTGCAAAGAGACAAACTAAGTGTTGCCATTAATATATGTTGCAGAGAAACAAACCAAGTGTTGGTGGCTAAGAGATTCTTTATTCCAAATTGATATAGTGTAGTGTTAGGTTTTTATTCTTGGCAATCCCGTTTGACAAAACTCCTTTCAGTTGTAATTTTATCAACCTTTTATTTCAATGAGATTATGAGTTTTAGATGCGAATCCAACCTGAATTGTGCCTATGCAGAGGAGTTTGTGATCTTAATCCTATCATGTTTGCCACTTCGCTGACAATGTCAGGGATCGAGCTGACCGGTCAGCTTGCGGGGGTCTAGGGGGCAGCGCCACTTGGTATGTCTGGGGCAACGCCCAGGCGGGGTTGAGGGGTAACGCCCCCAAAGCAAAATGCAAAAATGCAATTAAAGTTGTTTGTTCGCTTAAGATGGCGCTCAATCGAAGTTGTTTGGTCCCAAAAGTTTTCACTGACTGTAAAAATACTGAGAAGTTGCATTTCTTGCTCGAGCAACACTTTGGTGGCTTAAGTGAAGACACTTGAAAAAACACGCGTATTAGTCTCCTTGCTCGAGCAAGCATTCCTTCGCTCGAGCGACCATCGCGGCCCTGTTTTCTATAAATATATGGTTCTATCAGGTTTTAGAGTACGGCTTCCAGATCTTCTTCTTGGATATTAAGATTTTCTTCTGGAGCTTCTTTGTTAGTTTCTTTGATATTTGTTTGAGTTTAACTTATGGTTTGAGAAGTATACATCAAAGGATTGTTTTTTCATTCAATACACAAAGAGAGAGTTATTCCTTGGTGGATTCCGGGGAATATGGGCCTGAAGCTTTGGCAGATTCTGGAGTCACTACGCCAAAACAAGGCATTAACAGCGGTTTTTTTAACGGCGGTAACGAAAACCGTCGTTAAAGGTATCATTAACGGCAGTTTTGTTACCGCCGTTAAAAAAACCGCCGTTAATGCCCACTTTTAACAGCGGTAACAAAACCGTCACTAATGCCCAATCATTACCGCCGTTAATGACGGTGGTCTTTGCCAACGAAACTCCGGCGTGCTCCGGCAAAACTCCGGTGAGCTCCGGCGAAACCATCTACAATAAAGTAAAAGTAATGTTTAAATATTTATTTAGGGAATATATTTCTTGAAGAGTGGCTATGGTAGAGTGGTTAGTGTGGGTGGATGAGAGGTTGAGGGTTCAAGACTTGGGGAGTGCAAGAAGAAAGAATTATTTTTTGAAAAATTTGAACCTATTTATGGTGGTAAAAAACCGCCGTTTTTGGTCGACTTTTAACGACGATAATTTACCTTTTTACGACGGTTGTACTTCTTCCGACATGTGCATAAATGGCGGTAACAAAACCGCCGTTAATACCGCCGTTAAAGGCTTTAACGGCAGTTTTAGAGCCTTTAACGGCGGTAAAAAACCGTCGCTAAAGCCAATTTTGGCGTAGTGAGTGGCTCGATGTCGAATTCAACGTTGGACAAGACAATTCCGAGGTGAAGACAGGGCTGGAAGAGGCACATAGGGGTCGGTTTGATTAGGGCCTGGATTTGCTAGATAATTGAGAGTACACTTGTATAATTCCTTAATGTCTTCTTAGTGGACTGTTTTGTGGCTTTTACCCGTGATTTTTTTATCACAATTGGAGGTGCTCCAATTGTAGTTTTTTCACGTAAAATCGTTGTGTCAATTTATCTTTGATTGTTTGATTAGGATTGCTATTTACTGTTTAAAATTGATACATAATCATAAATCAATATCTACAAAAATTTTAGATTTTTCAAGTAGAATAATGGGATAAAACTCAAACACAAAGATTAACCATGAATTTGAAAGATTAACCATGAATTTGATAAAAGAGATACTCTCTTTTAAAAATATATTAATTCTGTCAAAATAAGTTACATTGTTCTAAGGCTCACAACCATTATTTATAGAAGAATCAGCCCTAAATACAATAGGAAATAAGCTAGAAAAGATAACACTCACTAATCAAGTCTAAATCAAAGAAAACACAAAAATTATCAAAAATAGAAATATTTGAGTTAAGCTCAAATCTGGAAAGTAGAATAAAAATTACACGTCTTGGAAAAAACCTAGTCTCAAATGGATTCTACTAAATCAAGAAATTAATTAAACAAATATTTTCAAAAATGGCAAAATCGTGAAATTGGAGGCCTAAACATTGTAATTTGGCCAAAATCCATTGTATGCCATGACAAAGTGATGAGTATTGATCGTGGCGTCATTTTCCATGTCTCAACCGAATTCCACGTTATTCTAAGCATGTACCAACTTCCATTTACTAGTGATTTTTTCCATTTGCCATGTTAGTCTGTGAGTTCCAGAAACTCTATGGCCAAACACCATGCATCACAAATTCTTCTATTTCTTTGTCTCAATGCACTCATAATTGTAGGATTATGTAAAAAAGGCACAAGAATCTCAAGCCATGATCCTATAGTTGAAAGTGTATTGAGACAGAGAGACAGAAATTTGGGTACAAAAAATCCCACATTGTGTTGATTGACTGAGTTAATAATCAGACAGTGCCAATCAAAAACAAAAATCATTGTAAGTTTCTTACTAGTTTATATAGATAAAATGGAAAGATATGTAGGCACCTTTTTACTTACACATAGTATTTTCTTGGAAGCATGATCCAGGATTAGCTACTAAAGCCTCTTCATGTTTATAAAACATCCATATGTTTATATTTTTCTATAATAATACAAGAAATATATATATATATATATATATAATAAATTAAATAGAAATGACGAGATAATTTTTTTAAAATTTAAAGAATGAAATACAAAATAAAATACACAACTAGAAATACATAAATGAATTAGACTATATTACTAATAGAAACAAATTATTAACATGGATAACTAAATATTAGAACTCATCTTTGTAAACTAAATTTTTGAAAAAATAAGAACAAATGATAAGAAAAGGAGCAAATCAAAGCCTGCACTAGACAATTTTCTTAAAACAGATTCACTGCCTCCCGATGGATACTGGAGGTATACCCGCGTCTATCTCCTAGAATACGACGGTCGAAACCAGCTAATGCAAAAGTACCTTCTAAATAGTTGCAGTGAATTTGCCAATGGTTGCACTCTTTCTAACAAGAACCAAAGAAGGAGTTAACAAAAGAAGATAGGAAAAATTTTCTTTGGTGTAAAAAAAAAAATACCTCCAACTTTTTTGTCTCAAAACACTTTCACCATTTTCCATCAAAAATTTCTCCAAAAATTATCCTACCAAGTTGGAAGAGAAATGCCTCTATTTATACAAGTAGTCATGAAGGCTATACATCAATAGAGCCATCAAATGTCATTAACCAAGGCTACCAACTCTAGCCATTAAGGTTAGAGTTACAAAGGTTGAAAACCTATGGCCACTAATATGGTCATCAACTCCATCATCAAAATATGAGAGGTACAAAACCTTACATTTCTCATGTGCTTAATATATACAAATAAATAAATAAATAAATATATATATATAACGATATTTAAATAAACCAACTAGATGAGTCACAAAATGAATACTAATGTTTGGTCACTACTTGATCCAAGTCAAATTCTCAAACACAGGCACAAGCTAAGCCCAACACAACATAGCTTAGCCCAAGCTTCAAATTAAGTCCAAGACCAAACCCAGCATATGCACAAGCACAAGCCTAGGCTCAGTCCAAACTAAGGCTAAGTCCAAATCTAAGCCCAACTTTATTGATGCCCACTTTATGAGACAATTCTCATTTATAACTCAATGGTTTCAGTTCATTATTTTTGTATTGCAACCTTTTCATTTAAGAAAATATAAAATCACTCAGACACACCTCAACCAGCGGTTGAATCCCATTTTAATTTCGAATTAAAGTTACTAAAAATCCATTATTTTCCAACACTATATATCAGAGAAACTCTATAGGAATTATTGGATATGTGGAGATGACGATTGATGAGAATGGTTGATTTTTTAGCGGCTAATATAGAAAGCAATGATATAACGGCATTGCTTGGATTTTCAAATATGTTTGATTTGTGTTTATCACTTAAAATGACCTCATTTCAAAGTACAATGGAAAGAGAAATCATTCTAATGAAACATAACTTGGCATGATCATCAAACAGTTTATTTTTTGTTCGATCTGCGTCTGTCAGTAGGATTTATGTTTCAAATCGGACAAATGTGAATTATTTTCAACTTTCTTTGTGGATTCTTCTATTCTTCTTGAATTGAATTGGTTTTGTAACAGTTCTTTTCTATCATATTTCTTCTTAGAAAACAATGGAGCATCACATTCACATAATTGCGTAAGATTGGCAATGAGAAATCATCCTTAAATAAGTTTTATTTAGTTAGGCTGAGCCTAAAGAGGGTTCTACATAGATATGGATCACAAGCTAGTGTCTCACAACATTGACAAACATAAGAAGAACTGAATTGGTTTACATAGCTTCATATATAGAATATGATAAGTCACGCCCAACACTATTCGTCCTTGTTCTTCTTATTTCTTCTTTGGGGCAACTGGCTTGCTAGCGGTAACGCTTGGTACCTAGAAAAACCATCAAAATGACAATTAGATAAATGAATAAAATAAAATAAAAGGACATACCCCAGTGCATTTGTGAGGTCTGGAAAATGGTTGATGGACGCAGCCTTATCCTGCAAGCAGAGAAGTTGTTTCCGCGACTCGAACCCATGACTTCCAGGTCTAGGGATGGTCATGGATCGGGATTGTGGTGGATTTATAAAAATTATAGATAATATAATATATTATGAATAATAATTTATACTTAATAAAAATTATATTATATAAGATAGAAAATAAATGAATAAAAATTGTTGAGGTCCTTGTGGTCAAGTGGCATGTAGGTGCGCCTTAGGACGTAGTGAGTAGAATGCTAACTTCTATCTTCGACCAAAAGAATAAAAATTAATATTAAGTATAATATTTTAGTATTTCAACTTTATTATAATGAAAAATAAATAAATTATATATATAATTATATTTAATAAATATAATCGGGACAGATTCGGGTGGAACAGGGCAGGGCGGGGGAAGTGAAATCCATCCCCACCCCATTTCTTAATCAGGGCAAGGGATGCGGCTGCGGAGTACGATAGGAGAAAATGACTATCCCTGCTGCACCCGACCTGACCTTCAAATAAATAAATAAATAAATAAACATCAAGAGGTATGTACCTTCTTCTTAGGCTCGAGGGGCTTCTGCTCAACCATCTTAGTGGGCTGAGGGGAGGGCAAAGGTACTGCTGGAGCTTTGGCGGGCTCTTTCTTGGCCTGCGCAGCTGTTTCACGACAACAAGGTTTGTCAGCCTTGAGTGATGCCATTTTTTTTTTTCTTCTGATTACTCTTCGGAAGAAAAGAGATTAAAGCCTGTAAATTTAGCTGGCCTCAAGTATATCAGTACCATTGGAACGCTTCAATTTATAGGTTTATTTTTTCGAATCATGCCATGGATAGGAGAAATTATTCATTGCCCCAAAGGCACCACGTCACTTTCACAATGTGGTGCCACAGACCAATCAAAAAGTGACATCTGGTACAATGTCAGTAGACCCAGCCAAGTCAGCTAAATCATAACCAAGGCAAACGTTTACGAAACGGCATCTGAGACTGAGCGTCCTTTAATGCTGTGTGTGTACAATTCTAACGTCCAACTCTTTTCAAGACGTTGCCAAAGAATCACCATTGCCGACCGCCCTGTGAAACATTTGGGGAACACCGACGCCCTTGGAGGAATGGTAGCTAGAACTATTGCATTGTTTCCTTCTTTCACCTTTATTTTGGTGACAAACTTACTTTTTCCAATATAAGCCTTTTTTACATTGTATTTCCAAAACTAGGCCAACTTCTGACGGAATTTCAAAACTAAGTTAAAGCGTCATTACTATTCGCGCTTTTACTGTTAGGAGCGCAAAAGTAGATGAACAGCAAAATCGCTATTACAAATAGCGACTTTGATTAAGAAGTCGCTGTTACGAATAGCACTTCTAGGGTTAATTTTTTTCCCAAGGAAAACGCTGTTAAGAACAACGCTTTTTACACAAAATTTTTTTGCGAAAAAAACGCTATTTCTAATAGCGCTTTCACTGTACATATAAATTTTTTTTTTTTTAGAAAACGTTATTTCAAATAACGTTTTTACTGTTGAGACATTCACCAAAACCAACCCACCTCTGACAAACGCACACACCCACACACACCCAACCCACACTAAGCATTGCTTTTAATATAATTTTTATATATAATAATAAATTATATAATTTTTATAATTTTCGTAAATATAAATCATTTTTAGGTTATGGATGGTTTGATTTATAACACGTATATAAGGGTAAAAAATTTTGTAATCAAAAATAATTTTTGCAATTTTTATAATCAAAAATAATTTATAAATTACCAAAAATAATTTATAATACGTATGTATTATAAAAAAATTTATAATAATTTATAATACGTATGTATTATTTGAATCTTTACATTTTTTATTTAAAATTTTTCACAGTAAACCCATCTTCACATTTTATAATACGTATGTATTATTCAAAAATAATTTATAAAAATTTATAATTAATACGTATGTAAATAATTTAATACGTATCTTCACATTTACATTTACAGTAAACCCATCTTCACATTTACATACGTATGGTTTAAAGGTAAATTTTTTTATAAATGACTTAAATGATAAATCAAACCATCCATAACCTAAAAATGATTTATATTTATGAAAATTATAAAAATTATATAATTTATTATTATAAATTATTATTATATATAAAAATTATATTATTTTAATGGTTCAAAGTGTGAGTTGGGTGTGTGTGGGTGTGTGCGTATGTCAGTCAGAGGGTGGGTTGGTTTTGGTTTTTGGTTTTCAACAGTAGAAACGTTATTTCAAGTGAAATAATGGGATAAAACTCAAACACAAAGATTAACCATGAATTTGAAAGATTAACCATCGAATTTGATAAAAGAGATACTCTCTTTTAAAAATATATTAATTCTGTCAAAATAAGTTACATGTTCTAAGGCTCACAACCATTATTTATAGAAGAATTCAGCCTAAATACAATAGGAAATAAGCTAGAAAGATAACACTCACTAATCAAGTCTAAATCAAAGAAAACAAAAATTATCAAAAATAGAAATATTTGAGTTAAGCCTCAAATCTGGAAACTAGAATAAAAATTACACGTCTTGGAAAAAACCTAGTCTCAAATGGATTCTACTAAATCAAGAA
The DNA here is from genome assembly GCF_004153795.1 of Camellia sinensis. NCBI lineage: Eukaryota > Viridiplantae > Streptophyta > Magnoliopsida > Ericales > Theaceae > Camellia > Camellia sinensis. The sequence continues at coordinate 1,371,789 of NW_021024877.1, read as the reverse complement.
ATTAATTAAACAAATATTTTCAAAAAAGGCAAAATCGTGAAATTGGGAGGCCTAAACATTGTAATATTGACCAAAATCCATCGTATGCCATGACAAAGTGGATGAGTTATGATCGTGGCGTCATTTTCCATGTCTCAACCGAATTCCACGTTATTCTAAGCATGTACCAACTTCATTTACTAGTGATTTTTTCCATTTGCCATGTTAGTCTGTGAGTTCCAGAAACTCTATGGCCAACACCATGCATCACAAATTCTTCTATTCTTTGTCTCAATGCACTCATAATTGTAGGATTATGTAAAAAAGGCACAAGAATCTCAAGCCATGATCCTATAGTTGAAAGTGTATTGAGACAGAGACGACAGAAATTTGGGTACAAAAAATCCCACATTGTGTTGATTGACTGAGTTAATTAATCAACAGTGCCAATCAAAAACAAAATCATTGTAAGTTTCTTACTAGTTTATATAGATAAAATGGAAAGATATGTAGGCACCTTTTTACTTACACATAGTATTTTTCTTGGAAGCATGATCCAGGATTAGCTACTAAACTCTTCATGTTTATAAAACATCCATATGTTTATATTTTTCTATAATAATACAAGAAATATATATATATATATATATATAATAATTAAATAGAAATGACGAGATAATTTTTTAAAATTTAAAGAATGAAAATACAAAATAAAATACCAACTAGAAATACATAATGAATTAGACTATATTACTAATAGAAACAAATTATTAACATGGATACTAAATATTAGAACTCATCTTTGTAAACTAAATTTTTGAAAAATAAGAACAAATGATATAAGAAAAGGAGCAAATCAAAGCCTGCACTAGACAATTTTCTTAAACAGATTCACTGCCTCCCGATGGATACTGGAGGTAATACCCGCGTCTATCTCCTAGAATACGACGGTCGAAACCAGCTAATGCAAAAGTACCTTCTGAAATAGTTGCAGTGAATTTGCCACATGGTTGCACTCTTCTAACAAGAACAAAAGAGAGGAGTTAACAAAGAAGATAGGAAAAATTTTCTTTGGTGTAAAAAAAAAAATACCTCCAACTTTTTTTGTCTCAAAACACTTTCACCATTTTCCATCAAAAATTTCTCCAAAAATTATCCTACCAAGTTGGAAGAGAAATGCCTCTATTATACAAGTAGTCATGAAGGCTATACATCAATAGAGCCATCAAATGTCATTAACCAAGGCTACCAACTCTAGCCATTAAGGTTAGAGTTACAAAGGTTGAAAACCTATGGCCACTAATATGGTCATCAACTCCATCATCAAAATTGAGAGGTACAAAACCTTACATTTCTCATGTGCTTAATATATACAAAATAAATAAATAATAATATATATATAATAACGATATTTAAATAAACCAACTAGATGAGTCACAAAATGAATACTAATGTTGGTCACATACTTGATCCAAGTCAAATTCTCAAACACAGGCACAAGCTAAGCCCAACACAACATAGCTTAGCCCAAGCTTCAAATTAAGTCCAAGACCAACCAGCATATGCACAAGCACAAGCTAGGCTCAGTCCAAACTAAGTTAAGTCCAAATCTAAGCCCAACTTATTGATGCCCACTTTATGAGACAATTCTCATTTATAAACTCAATGGTTTCAGTTCATTATTTTGTATTGCAACCTTTTCATTTAAGAAAATATAAAATCACTCAGACACACCTCAACCAGCGGTTGAATCCATTTTAATTTCGAAATTAAAGTTACTAAAAATCCATTATTTTCCAACACTATATATCAGAGAAACTCTATAGGAATTATTGGATATGTGGAGATGACGATTGATGAGAATGGTTGATTTTTTAGCGGCTAATATAGAAAGCAATGATATAACGGCATTGCTTGGATTTTCAAATATGTTTGATTTGTGTTTATCACTTAAAATGACCTCATTTCAAAGTACAATGGAAAGAGAATCATTCTAATGAAACATAACTTGGCATGATCATAAACAGTTTATTTTTTGTTCGATCTGCGTCTGTCAGTAGGATTTATGTTTCAAATCGGACAAATGTGAATTATTTCTCCTTTCTTTGTGATTCTTCTATTCTTTTGAATTGAATTGTTTTGTAACAGTTCTTTTCTATCATATTTCTTCTTAGAAAACAATGGAGCATCACATTCACATATAATGCGTAAGTTGGCAAATAGAATCATCCTTAAATAATTTTTTTTAGTTAGGCTGAGCCTAAAGAGGGTTCTACATAGATATGGATCACAAGCTAGTGTCTCACAACATTGAAAACATAAGAAGAATGAATTGGTTTACATAGCTTCATATATAGAATATGATAAGTCACGCCCAACACTATTCGTCCTTGTTCTTCTTATTTCTTCTTTGGGGCAACTGGCTTGCTAGCGTAACGCTTGGTACCTAGAAAAACCATCAAAATGACAATTAGATAAATGAATAAATAAAATAAAAGGACATACCCAGTGCATTTGTGAGGTTTGAAAAATGGTTGATGGACGCAGCCTTATCCTGCAAGCAGAGAAGTTGTTTCCGCGACTCGAACCCATGACTTCCAGGTCTAGGGATGTCATGGATCGGGATTGTGGTGGATTTATAAAAATTATAGATAATATAATATATTATGAATAATAATTTATACTTAATAAAATTATATTATATAAGATAGAAAATAAATGAATAAAAATTGTTTGAGGCCCTTGTGGTCAAGTGGCATGTAGGTGCGCCTTAGGATGTAGTGAGTAGAATGCTAACTTCTATCTTCGACCAAAAGAATAAAAATTAATATTAAGTATAATATTTTAGTATTTCAACTTTATTATAATGAAAAATAAATAAATTATATATATAATTATATTTAATAAATATAATGCGGGACAGATTCGGGTGAACAGGGCAGGGCGGGGAAGTGAAATCCATCCCCACCCCTTTCTTAATCAGGGCAAGGGATGCGGCTGCGGAGTACGATAGGAGAAAATGACTATCCCTGCCTGCACCCGACCTGACCTTCAAATAAATAATAAATAAATAAACATCAAGAGGTATGTACTTCTTCTTAGGCTCGAGGGCTTCTGCTCAACCATTAGTGGGCTGAGGGAGGGCAAAGGTACTGCTGGAGCTTTGGCGGGCTCTTTCTTGGCCTGCGCAGCTGTTTCACGACAACAAGGTTTGTCAGCCTTGAGTGATGCCATTTTTTTTTTTCTTCTGATTACTCTTCGGAAGAAAGAAGATTAAAGCCTGTAAATTTAGCTGGCCTCAAGTATATCAGTACCATTGGAACGCTTCAATTTATAGGTTTATTTTTTCGAATCATGCATGGATAGGGAAATTATCATTGCCCAAAGGCACCACGTCACTTTCACAATGTGTGCCACAGACCAATCAAAAGTGACATCTGGTACAATGTCAGTAGACCCAGCCAAGTCAGCTAAATCATAACCAAGGCAAACGTTTACGAAACGGCATTCTGAGACTGAGCGTCCTTTAATGCTGTGTGTGTACAATTCTAACGTCCAACTCTTTTCAAGACGTTGCCAAAGAATCACCATTGCGACCGCCCTGTGAAACATTTGGGGAACACCGACGCCCTTGGAGGAATGGTAGCTAGAACTATTGCATTGTTTCTTCTTTCACCTTTATTTTGGTGACAAACTTACTTTTCCAATATAAGCCTTTTTTACATTGTATTTCCAAAACTAGGCCAACTTCTGACGAATATCAAACTAAGCTAAAGCGCCATTACTATTCGCGCTTTTACTGTTAGGAGCGCAAAGTAGATGAACAGCAAAATCGCTATTACAAATAGCGACTTTGATTAAGAAGTCGCTGTTACGAATAGCACTTCTAGGGTTAATTTTTTTCCCAAGGAAAACGCTGTTAAGAACAACGCTTTTTACACAAAAATTTTTTGCGAAAAAAACGCTATTTCTAATAGGCCTTTCACTGTACATTATAATTTTTTTTTTTTTTAGAAAACGTTATTTCAAATAACGTTTTTACTGTTGAGACATTCACCAAAACCAACCCACCTCTGACAAACGCACACACCCACACACACCAACCCACACTAAGCATTGCTTTAATATAATTTTTATATATAATAATAAATTAATATATTTTTATAATTTTCGTAAATATAAATCATTTTAGGTTATGGATGGTTTGATTTATAACACGTATATAAGGGTAAAAAATTTTGTAATCAAAAATAATTTTAGAATTTTATAATCAAAAATAATTTATAAATTACCAAAAATAATTTATAATACGTATGTATTATAAAAAAAATTTATAATAATTTATAATAGTATGTATTATTTAAATCTTTACATTTTTTATTTAAATTTTTTACAGTAAACTCATCTTCACATTTTATAAATACGTATGTATTATTCAAAAATAATTTATAAAAATTTATAATTAATACGTATGTAAATAATTTAATACGTATCTTCACATTTACATTTACAGTAAACCCATCTTCACATTTACATACGTATGGTTTAAGGGTAAAATTTTTTATAAATGATAAATCAAAACCTCCATAACCTAAAATAATTATTATATATTTATATAATAATTTATTTAAAGTAAATAATTTATATATATAATACATACGTATCAAAAATAATTTATTTAAAGTAAATAATAAAAATTATATATATAATACATACGTATTATATATAGTTTATTTAAAGTAAATACATACGTATTATAAATTATTTTGGTAATTTATAAATTATTTTTTTATTAATAAAATTGCATAGCTATTTGATTGTAAATTATATATAATACATACGCTATTTGATTATTTTTTATTATAAATTTTTTAAATACATACGTATTATAATTTTTAATATATTTACTTTAAATAAATTATTTTTGATACGTATGTATTATATATATCTTAAATAAATTATTAATAAATATATAATAATTATTTTAAAAAATAATATATTAATAAAATTATTGATGTAAAATAATTGATTACTTTATAAAAATTATGGATGGTTTGATTTATCATTTATCAAAAATTTTACCCTTAAACCATACGTATGTAAATGTGAAGATGGGTTTACTGTAAATGTAAATGTGAAGTACGTATTAAATTATTTACATACGTATTAATTATAAATTTTTATAAATTATTTTTGAATAATACATACGTATTATAAAATGTGAAGATGAGTTTACTGTAAAAAGTTTTAAATAAAAATGTAAAGATTTAAATAATACATACGTATTATAATTATTATAAAAAAATTTATATACATATGTGTTATAAAATTTTATTAATAATTTATTTTATAAAATAATTATTATATATTTATTAATAATTTATTTAAAGTTATATATAATACGTACGTATCAAAAATAATTTATTTAAAGTAAATATATAAAAATTATATATATAATACATACGGATTATATATAATTTATTTAAAGTAAATACATATATATTATAAATTATTATAAAAAATTTATAATACATACGTATTATAAATTATTTTTGGTAATTTATAAATTATTTTTATTATAAAAATTGTAAAAAATTATTTTTGATTACAAAATTTTTTACCCTTACATACGTGTTATAAATCAAACCATCCATAACCTAAAAATAATTATATTTACGAAAATTATAAAATTATATAATTTATATATTATATATAAAAATTATATGAAAAGCAATGCTTAGTGTGGTTGGGTGTGTGTTGTGTGTGCGTGTGTCAGAGGTGGGTTGGTTTTGGTGAATGTCTCAACAGTAAAAACGTTATTTGAAATAACGT